>MCBS01024891.1:0-15620 GCA_003611235.1 Golovinomyces cichoracearum
CTTTGGTAAATCATGGGTTAGAGACTTTTAGACCAGCATAAATCCTCAGGGGAGAGCCCTGAACTAACAATCATAGACAATTTTAGTGCCATAATACCCTGCAAAATACCCTGAAAACACCCCTGAATTAAAGTTTAAAAAATACACTTTACAAATGTTAAGGGAGGAGTGTAGTAATATGCTTTATCGACAAGGAAGTTTATCATAAGAATAGCAAACTAATAATCTCTTATCTCAATATTGATAGTTTCTTTATTTGAGCAAATTGATGTTTTGTTAGTGTAATCAGATAAGAAGCGAGATGAAACACTTGTAGAACATAGATTTTTAGCTTTGCTTCACAATTTTTATCAAAAATTGCAGTCTCTACTTGATTGTCTTTGAGTGTACACTGGCAATATTCAAACGGCTATGATGAATGTGATAAGTATTTTTGGAGAAAATTCATGGTAATTTAAAGTTCCAAGTGCCCTGAACACTAAACTCTCTTTTGAGGTTGACTTTTGGCACTGCAACATTCTTAAAGAAAACAATAAATTATATCACATTTTTTAGGTTATTTGAATGAGTTTGAAATTCATTATATAGATGGCAATTACTTATTTTGTAATTTGGCATCGAATTTATGCTAGTATGATGTCCAAATGAGTGTGCCCGTCCTATGACGGAAGAAACTGGAGGGAAATGAGAAAAGAAAGTCTATGAAATAATAGAGTGACGCTAATAAAATAATAAATTTTAATTGTCAACTCTGACCAAGTTGCAGAGTGTATTGATCAATGATCCGAAAGCTAGAAGGGATATTTTCGTAGATGAAATCAGAACTGGGTTCAAAGATAAACCATTTTTTCATAACAAAGGAAATAAAGAATTAATGTTTAGTATATCACCCCTTATGTAGAGACCATGTATCCACCACCTTAAACGCCGAGCACGCTAAAACGCTTTTCATAGTGTGGGTATCAGGTATAAATGAAACCTGTTTTTTTCTTTCGAAAAACATAACTATAATAGAAAGCTAAGTGAATGAAATCTGAGATCTAAACGTTAAATATTGATGTCACAATAGAGCTGCTACGATCCTTGTAAGCCCAAGCAAATAAGTCAAACTTTTCTCGGTGAGTAGAATTGAAAGAGCCATCCATAGGGCTACGACCAGAAGTGTGTGATTCACGTGGTTCAAGTAGTAGACTTTTTCTGTAGAGGATTTTCGCTTGATCTTGTGAATCATCTGTAAGATTCCTAACGCGATTCAATTGTGAAGTAATCCAGACCTGAATCTCTGGAACCTCAATGAAGCGATAAGGAAGTTGAAAACGTTGAAGATCACTGATAATTTTTGCCGTACGAGTATACTTATCGAAATTAATAACTTTTAATCCACCACTGTTTCCCATGACAGGAAGCTGCCGTGTTGGTGAATTTCCAGCATCGACAAATGTTAAATCCGTCAAGAACATTCCGAGAAAGGGCAAGCATGGAGGCACATGATCATGTAGCCTTCGTCGTAAGCCTGCATAATTCTTACTTGGTTCAACCACCGCAGCGAGACTGCTAAGCAGATCCTTCCTACGCTGAGACACTGCTTCCCAGGTCTTTTTCAATCTGACGATAGTCGATGAGTTCACCCCGCATATGATAGCGATCAATGTATCGTAATTATTAAATTCGAGACATTTTTGGGCGATCTTAACCCAATGTTTTATTACGTTTGCACGCTTCTTCGCTTCTTCATATTGTAAAACTGTGTCCGCTACAAGATTTGATAAATCTGTCGCTAACAAGACTAAAGTTTTTATATTTGGCGAGTTAGAGCCTGAGCATTTCGTCCAATTCGCTCCAAGAAGTTCCTCAGGGAGAATTGCGCAATAGGCTTTCATCCACTTAAGAGATAATTGCCTCGCAATTTCGAGTGGATCAATGTCAAGTATACTTACATTGTTTCCGCCAACTTTCCAACCTTTTAGTAGAGACATGACAGTCTTATTAATAACCGGATTGGGCATGGAAATTTTTGAAGAGAGGGATTGCCTTGAATTTGTTTTAATTTTAAGAGAAATTATAGATGAAGAGATAGATTTTCGGTCATTGTCGGCAGCTTTCGCGGTAAGTTCTAATATCCTTTGCCCGGCTGCAGGTAAAGCCTCGCTGAGGGTAGTCCTTGCGAATTTTTCAATTATGTCAAGAGCGCTACGATCTGTTGATTCCCTCCAATGGGATTCGAGCCATCCCTTCATGACATTATAGACCCTTAATCTTACTGGGCTTGAATTCTGTGGATCCTCTTCAGCATACTCGAATCGATCAATTAACGTCGATGCAAATTCCTCTGGTGTTACAAATGATCTGAAAGTCAAGTAAAACGTTGAAACGAACAGGGAGTCAGGTGTCGAATCATTTATAGTTAATCTTTCCACCAGAGCTGGAAGTGTCCCACCCGTAATGGCACCATCCTTGTTAATCAATAACTCATGAGCATAAGTTTTCTGCAATAATTTCGATTCAGCTTCTTCATGATCTTCAGCCGAAGATGTGTGACTACTGCAAAGGCTTAAGTCAGAGACAGATATTTTATTTCTAGTTGTTCGTGGTAACGGATCAGGCGTCGTAGCACGAGTGGACTGTAAAGAGAACATGCTGGTCTCAGAATTTCTTATACTATTAAGGTAAATGCTGTTTGGATGTTCGTTATTTCTTTTGGAGCTTGACGGTCGGAGGGAAGTCCGCGGATCCTTTTCTTGAACAATTAATCCTAGATTTTGTGCGGCGTCTTCTCCATGATTTGTATTACCAGCAGAGCTTTGGATGGTTGGGAGCATGACCGTTTTGACGGAATCATTTGAGTTACTTGGAGCTGATTGAGACTCCATTTGGAGAGGATGAAGAGATTCAAGGTTAGATAATCCATCTTCCATCAGAGAAGGTGATTTGGTCGGGACTTCAGGCAAAGGCTTTTCATAGTTTGACATCAAGCATAGTGGAAGCGGAGGCGAATTTTGAAATTCTGCAAAAGAGTAGTGGGGAGAAACGTGATTAGAGTCCGAGTCATTTGTTCTTGACGTTAATGTACTATATTCACCGATGACAGGTGCATAAGAGTTGTCTTGCGCACAGATTTCCGTTGAAAACTCAAAATCGCCGATCTTTTCCAGTACAAACTTAGTTTTCGCTACACATTCTCCGGCAGCTTTTACGCAACCAGTCGACGCCATTAGTAAGCGAGCTTTGTGCTCTGGCATCACAACGGCTGTATCGCTCTCACCGGAAGAAACAATTATTTGTTGCGCATCCATAACGAGCTGTTGAATTCTTTCTTCCATTGCATTTTTAGTGGATATTAGAGCCTGAGCGCTCTGTGTATCGTGTTCACATACTGTTCGGACTACAGTTAGGAGCTCACGACCAGCCCTGACGAATTGTTGAACAGCAGAGATTAAATCAGCTGGCGATTGTAATTGTAGGTGAAGTCTTCCGATAAATGAACCTAAGAATGAAAGTAATGTGTCATGACTACAATTGAGCTTTCCAGAGACAAAGTTTTGGCGCTGTGCTACCGGTATTGATGCCGACAGTCTGTGCGAGACGGATTGTCGTATAGTATGGAATGATGTAGGCCTTAGGCACACTGGTTGCAGCGTAGGAGGAGGGTGTGAATAGCTTGCGTAATTGCCTTTTATTGACGGTCTTTCGCTGTTCAAAAGCTCTTTTTTGTGGCGGTAACTTGCAAAGCTAATACTAGATTTCCTGGGAGAGGTTCTCTCATATTCTTGGTGTAGTCCATTGATGGAGTCCATTGGTGTCAATTCTTCAGGAGATGGTGGATGCCGAGCATCATTTTCAACGGTTGAAATATAACTTTGTATTGGAAGTTTTATGTTTAATGGGCGTGATCGAGAGTAATCAGTCCATATATCCAAAAACTTAGCACCTCTGGTTATCAATCTAAACGCGTTGAGCATTATAGTGTCACTGATGGATGTTATTTCTTCGATGTCGCCTGTTATATCACTAGAATTATCCACAAATTCTTGCAGGATCTTGGAGTTTTTCACAAGAGACGAGAGCTCAGAGAGCAGAGCTTTTCTGTTTCGCCTTAAGAGAACATTTTCACGGACAAGGGCGGATTCTCTAGTTAAACAGTTTGTTCTCTCCTACATTACACACACAAGGTCAATAAGTTATCATTGATTTCGTCAGATTAACTTACCAGCAGATATCGGACGCCAGCAATTATCCCTCTCATAAATTCCTGATTAGGAAAGTTGTTTTTTTCTGTGTTTGTACTGAAGCGGAGCTTTTCCCAGAAGTTCAGCAGACCAATGAGCAGGTTTTGGATAGGTTCAGGTTCATAGGGACTACAAAAGTTTGTGGGTAGCCAGCCTCTTTCACCAGTTGTGAGAATAGTCCCATCAGCCCATCCATTTGTTTGTATAGAATGAATCAATATGATATCGCCGTCATCAAATGCTAGAGTTACGGTGTGGTCTACAAAGGCGTTATCAGGATGGAATGGGTGGAAAGCCCGTAGAAAGTTATGAAAAGCTGGTGGACGTATTTCGTTACAACAACTTGGATCAGTAAAGGTACGGATGGGTGTGGCTGGCGGTGTCATCTGTAAATCCAATGTTGAAGTGCAAGAATTTGTGGACCATTGAATTGGCTTGAAACTCGGAGCGCCAGAATTGATATTGTATGATGGATCAAAAGCGTCTTTGATTATAGGAGAAGCAACATAGTGACTATTATACTGGGAAGTTTTTTCAGATTGTTCAGCCATGATCAAAAACCTTTGCTATTCTTCCTCGAGGGTCTTAATATCTAAAACTTGAATTGCGGACTAGAGTCGTCTTAGCATAGAACAAATATGTTGTACGGATACAATGAGCTATCTGTCAGAGCGTTTTAGCTTATACTCGTTCAACATGAATGTACAGTGTGGCTTGTGATTTGAATAATAGGGCTACGAAAGTTTCCAGGACGATGATTGCCAAGTGGTAAAAAAGACGTGAGTTAATCGTTGGTGTTTTGAGCGGAGACCTGTGGCGTGGGCAGGTACGATGTTGAGTCTCGATGAGATGTGACTTCGAAACTTGGCGCACAATGTAGGAAAAGGACCAGACTAAAGTACGACGATGCGGATTCTTTTTGATCGAGTAAAATATCGATGACAGAAAATGTGAGTCGTCTTACATTTGTCTTAGTGGCGTCGATATGGTTTTCTTCAACTTCTTCTGTGCTGATTCTAGGTTCTTCACACGATTGCCTCGATGGATGCGAGTGGCAGAAGTCTTCTCTAATGTTACAATATGAAAAAACCCTGTTTAGCGATTCAAAATTTGACCAAATCTTTGAGACTGTGAGTCTGATGAACAGTGAGGACGAGTGTGTACGGAAGTTGATTTCATCCGCCGTCAAGATATTTGTCGAAACTCAAACACCAAGTTGTATTGAAGGATGGCGAACTTGCCACGCTGTGAAAAAGGATGTTGGATGGAGAGAAGAGGGACAAATGGCTATTTGCCATGCGTTTGTTGGTAGGATATAATCAGTATGGGCAGAGGCGAGCCATCCACTTCTTGATGTTGTTGATGGGCCTGGCTTATTGTCCAGGGGTTCACGGTTGACTTCAATTTGGCCTGCTCTGATGGGTCAGGGCAAGGTAGATCTTGTCCTGGTTGCTCGCCTCGGAAAAGCTGCCGGTTGTGGATCATTGCTTGGACCTCGTGGGGATATTTAGAATTAAACTAGAGTTCATACATCGTCAGGGCGGCCAGGTCACTTGATCCGAACATGGTTGAGGATCGATGGGGGGGAATAAGACGGGGGGGGGGACCAGGAAGGGGTGGCTAGCAAGCGCCTTTTACTGATTATTTTTTTTTTCAGTTTCCTTCTGACAAGGCCTGTAGTGCTGTTCTGTGTGAATTGATAATTCAATGACAGAAAGGGGTGGCTTGAGCATACACCAAGTAACTGCTGAGCAACAAAGTGGTCAAGAAAGGAGAAAAATTGGCCAGTTACGTTGTTGAAACTAAAGAGCACCCATTAAAGCAGATGAAGGTTATTTATCCGGAGATTGAGAAGGAAACCGTTTTCTTAATTGGTACTCGGCCCAAGAACAGCCGCCGCAACGAGAGAGTAGCAGGGTAAATAACAGCAGACTCGATTGGAGCAGTAATAGCTACAACTGGCTGCCTACGGGACTGGCTCTATATGCTGAATGGAATTAACATCATTTCTCCATGTCTTCGCCGCGTCTGAGAGGATAATTCATCAGTGAGCATTAAATTTATTTTTCCCTGGTGTCTCCAAGGGCTCATTGAAGAAATCAAAGGTGATATACAGTCTGAAGCAGAAACTCATCCCAACGATCCGCAAGCCGGTGCGACTCACGTTTAGATATAGTGATCGCTTTCCTCGCCTCACTGGTGTCTTTACAGAGAGCATAATTTAGACGGTGTTATAGATGGATGAAATTTATTTCGGATTCAGTTGCTGATTGCTCACTCGACACATTTGTGCAGTTCGGATTCAGCAGAGATGATAGGGTAGTGTCGGGATTCGATCCCCTCAAGCAACATCGGTTGTGCCCCATATGAATTCAATGGACCGTCGATCAGAATACGCACGGGATCCGGTCACGTGCCTGACTATGCGAGCCTCGGGGGGATCATGAACTACTTCGTCAGCTTCTAATGAAAAGTCGCGCAAAATCACGATGTCAAACAGAAGAATTAGCGTCTTTGAGAGTCGAAATACATGCCGAGCATCTGTGTGTGAAATCCTCGGGTTACAATTAGCGACCGCGAGGACTATCCCGAATGAAAACGACGTTGTCTAGTGCTCAGATACAATTCGTACACACACAGGCAATGACTAGTTAGAGGCCAAATGTTTCATATTTATCATCAATCGAGTGAGATTTATTAGTATTGGACGACGAAAGATCCTCTTATTTACCCAAATTACAGGTCACATTATTTGTTTACGACATGCGATTACAATTTCCTGTGCTGAACGTCGAAATCCTAATACGAGTATACAACCCCTTCCGACGCCTTGGTAGCGGGTTGATAGCCATACAGCGAAGATAATAAAAGAATTCATTATCCCCTTCCCCCACTGTGGGTCAGCCAGCATGATTGTTCGGCGTAATGTGGGAGAGATCCGGATGGTTATTTTAGGAGACTAGCCATCTGTGTCCGCATGCATGATCCTACGCACTTGAACACATAATAATGTTGTAAGTAGGAAAGACAGGTAAAGGAAGGTATCTGTTTATTTTTTTACAGAGAGAACGTTGGAGGAAAGAGCCTCAATGAACTCTGGGAATTAGCATACAAAATACGGTACATTTCGTCATGTAGTGACATTGAATAAGTGCGAAAGATATAAACCCAGGTGCACCAAGACGTGCATGGCAGAAGATCCATGTTCATCGGGAATCGTAGAGAGTAGAGCCATCCCGAACTTGTTGCTGTTATTACTTATTGTTTTCTCTGTCTCTAAGCCATCGAAGAATTTTTGATCTTGTTGCTTGAACAGACTGTCCTACATGCTACATGCGCGCAGTACGGCCGGTGTCAAACATTGGCGAAACAATAGAGGTGCCCAGGCTGTTCGGAACAGGGATTTAATACCCTATTTATATACTCGTATTTTTATCTATTTATTAGTTTATTTATTTATACATACAGTATAAATAAAGACATCTATGTATAAATATACATGTGTGTACTCAAAAAATTTGGAGCTATCGGCTAGTGAGAGGGAGAAAGATATAAATATATCCGATTCGTCCTACAGGGAAAAGAAATAGAGCTCAAATGAGAATCGAAAAATATAAAAAATAAAATAAAATAAAATAAAAAAAGAATAACGAAGGAAACTAGTGATTTTTATAAAAGGAAAGAAAAGAAAGAAAAATTAGATGTTTCAGGGCCAGTCAAAGAATTTGACGAGGATGTTGATCACTATTACTGGGCTGGCTGATCAGCAAATTTCCACGATTCTTCCACACCCTGACTTCGGGTCAGGGTTCGCTCTAGCGACAAGGAGCCGTGGTCAATCATATTCTGTCAAACTGTTTCGACATAACAAAACTTCAACGGCAATCATTCCAACCTTGGCTGATTGTCTGCCCCCCCCCCCCTATTTTTTTATTTTTATTTTTTATTTTTATCTTTATCTTTATTCTTATTCATATTTGTCCCCCCCCCCCACCAAACCCAAAAATAAATTTTTTCATTATCCAAGTTCACTTTCCTAGGCTTGTTTTTTTATGCTTTAAAATTCATCCTGAGTTATGGAATTTCCCCTTTCAAACACTCCCCCCTCCCCCACACTTGATTAACCTTGGTCTTGGGTTTTGTGGGTGAGGCTTTTATTTTATTTTTTTTTTCTTCTTCATTCCAACTATCTCCAAATCACGGGAGAATAATACATCTCTTTCGAAAGTGTAATGTGTCTACAGTTCCATTTATTCGTTAGAGCTGGTTGTATTCTTTTTCCTTTCTTATAAAAGTTATAGATATGTCGATGAAATGACAAAAAATAGACAGTGGCTATTCGGGGCTTGCAATCAACCATAGTGAACACACTGATCGTATGCACAGTTAAGTATAGAACTGTCTAGAGGAACACACCCATCTTCATACATCCCCTCTCCTCTCTCTCTCATTTTCCAAGCTCTCCTTACATGTACATCCTGTGTAGACATAATTGACCTCATTTTTACCTTTTCTCGAACTATCATTATATCACACTGCTCCTGACAGCTCACGTAGTACATTCCTCGCTGGTTAACTCCCTTAACACTGCCTCGACACTCAAGTATTTCTGGTGCTCATCTTGAGAAAATGAGACACCATTATTATACTGTTCGAAATCTTCAAGAGCCCGGTTTACACTCTTTCCAGTAGTATGACTCATTTTCTCTCTATAATTTAATGTGCCACTCTGAAATTTTTTCTAATGTTCTGGTCACGTACAGTATTTACATTCTTCGAGACTCTGATGATAAAGGAGTGCGTTATGACACCAACCGGATGTCTTCCATCAACTATGCTCATCAGGCGACACTCAGTGTTCCATAGTATCTCGCTTAATCCAATCATTTTCTAGGTACATGTGGTGGAGGTAGCTGTCAGAGTAACCGACTGGACCACCATGGACCCGACATTAAGTTGCATCAGTGGAACCTTCTGCACAGAGATAATTTGTTAGTTCTGGATCGAATTCAATCCCACTTATTGGCTCACAGACTTCTGCATGCCTATCAAAATCAGTCAAGGGCTTGCAATCGGTTATTATTAATTCCCTAATCATGCCCTGTGTACCGACCGTGCTTCGTCCCTATTTGGCTTTGATAGCCGTGACCGCTTAAATTTTGAAGTGCATTTATGTGATATAACAAACTCAAGTCCCCAAGCAGACCAAGGTCACTGCCGCTAAGAGTATAGGCCTAGCGATATAAGCATATTTGAGGCTATCCAAGATGGATTTCGGCATCATCACTCAATTTATTCGATTCCATGTTAGGATTTGTTGCATTGAGGGATGGAAATAATGGGAAATTCAAAGTTCTCGAACGGCGTATTTTTCAAGTACTAAAGTGCAGGGTAATGTCAACTTTAATCGTGGGCCTCCAATTACCGTTCTTGTCACACTTCGGATGCCTCACCATAACGGACTAGTTGTCTGAGAACTTTACATTGATCAGGTCGAATTCCTCTCCATGGATCAAGCGCCTCTATGCTGATTTTCTGGCGATTTTGGCTTCTGTTTTTATTCTTACGGAGTACTTGAACTAAAATACGATAAATATTGTGAAACTCGCAAAAGTTCTTGGCGACTTCTTCTGGTCGAGGTATTTGGCCGTTTGAACGAGAATAAGGAGACTAACTTGTGAATCGCCACTGAGTTGAATGGCTAATAAGCTCTCAATTTATGCCCGATCGTGCCAAACCAGAGACATTAGTTGAGAACGCGTTGCTACACACTGTTGAAATACAACAAGCGCTGAATAGATCCAGAAATCTAACAGGCGATACAAAAACTAGAGAACCAAATTATTCATGGAGCAGATAGTCAATCATCATGGAAATCTCCGGCACCACTCCAAATTTTTTCTTTATCTTCTGGTTGGCACGATTTCGATGTTTTAGTCGGACACCGTCGTCGAGATCCAAATGTACCAAAACAGGTACGTCGTCTTCGCCCCTAACCCAGTTTAGTGCATCGGCAATTTCCCGATTAAAAATAGAATCTTGCGGACAGCATGTGTACTGGGGGAGAGGAAGCTACGGAACTTGGTACATGTGTTGGGTAACATTCTCCAGCATTTGATTTGTTTGGTGAAGAAACTTTCGATCTATCTTTGTATAATATGATATCTTGACGCGATGCCTACAGTGTTGAATTGATTGCCTTTCCTTAATACTACCAATCACTCCCCACTTGCGAAGATCCAATACGTAAGAAAATATTCCCCTGTCATCGATGTTTCATCTAAAAAACAAAAGATAGTTTCCGCGACACTTATTGCCGAGTTAGCTGCTCATAACTACAGCTTGACATCTCTTTTAGTCGCTGGCGGGAATATTCACTATGTGTGACTCTGCGGCGTTCGGAATCATAAAACAGTTGTTCTGCATGTGGTGATACAGACTGTTTTTTCTGCGAGCTCCAGTACCTTGCCCTGCCAGCCTCGTGGTGACGTAAAGAAGACGCTCCTTGTCTCGGTCGCCATAGAAACCGCTGTTCAGAGTTTGCTCGATGGCACGTATCGACTCGAATTGGAAATAAAAACAAAACTGCGGAGATTTCTAGCATACCCCCGTGATCATACCCTTAGCTCCTACATACCGAGTCACAATGTGAAAAAGCTTCCCAGGCCCAAGTCAACGTAGTGGATTCAGGCTAACGCGAACTCCAATAAGAGTTCTGCTTAAGAAGTAGATCCACAACAATCCTGACTGGGAAAGGTCTGGCTTAGTCAACAGACATACCCCCATCTCAGATCTTGCATGTGTGCTCTCCCTTCAGCGACAGACCGACGTCTCCTATAAACGGACGCCGAATCGGCCAAGATTCTCATACATGAAAGCTATTGACGCCCTGGAGGCTGCAGAAGTAGCGAGAAGCGCATGACAGCCATTTTCGAGAATTCCCGGCTTGATGTATGTTCGTGCAGGAGAATTCGTCCTGGTCGGAACTACATTTGGTGTATCAGAACCGCTGTCATTGGATTTCATCACCAAAAACATCGGCTGTTCGTAATAATAGGGCCTTCTGGACCTACACCTTATAGTTTCGGTTAAACGTGAAAGGAGGACGAGAGGGGGGTGAGCATGATCATCATGAGCCCCTCTTGAACGAAGTTTAACTAAAGCTTCATCTTGGTCTGCCTGTCGTCAAGCCAGACGAGGCCGCACAATTATCCGATGCCTACACTGAGCCCTCAATCTCAATCGACTCGAGCCTGATCCCAGCCAGTTTCCTGATCCCGACCAAGAGATACTGGGATTGCGAAGGTTGCTTTCTATTCGCGTTCAAGAAAACCGACTCAACTTCAGTGGAAAGCTGAGGAGTCACGTCAAATTTTACAAGCTGTCGGCACGAATGAAATCTTCATCATCTTTGTGAAAGAGACTTCTCTTTGGCTGCTATGGGAAGGTATGGAGTCAGCTGCACTCAATGGGTGAGCCATTTCAAAGTCTTACATGATTCTAAGATTATAGATGCCAGCCAATGATAACGGCCGATGCTACGAGGGATGGTTAGCCACAAAAATTGCTTTGCTCGATGAAGTTTGAGATTAAAAATTCCGTTGTGATTCTTTTTTCCTAAGGGAATGCTTTCCTGGAACCCTGGGCGATAACGTGAGACAGCGAGCTGGGCGTTAATCTGCTAGATATGGCGGCCGCGTGTGCTGTGGAAATCGTTCACCATGATTTGATGGAGTCACGTTGCATTTTTATGTTTGTTTTACTTTAATAACTAATTCAGTTTATGAAGCTCATCCTGGAGAGGACTATACTTGTATAAGATGGAGGTTACATGAAGCATTCCTAATAAGAATGATTCAACAATAATGTAATAAATGAGAATACATGCAGAGCTGCAAATTGAACATGGCGTCTAGTACAGTACTTGCTTGAGATCAGAATTATCGTATGGTACAACATTATCTGCTCCAGCTTACTACGAGAGTACTCCATTAGGGGGCCTCTCCCCGACTAAGGTCGAGGTGTGTGACGATGTGCGCCTTGTGCCCTTATTTTGTCCACTATCTCGAAATAGATCTATACAATAGAGAGGAAATGCAGATTGAGAAACAAGTTATCATAGATCAAGCCTTTTTCGTCCAGCGTAGTTGAAACTCCCAATATTGAATCCGTCGAACCGCCAATTTGTGGTTCGGAATGATATTTTGATTTTTTAATTTTTTTAAATTTAAACTATTTTTTCCACGCTTGTCCTCGGAGCCCCCCAGGGCCGAAGCAGAAATTTGCAGGGAACATGTGTTAAATGATCGCCTTTTCTTTCTTTTGATACGGATATATGTTTTTTGTTTTTGTCTTTGATTTTATTTTTTCACTTCGTCTACATCACACTTTGTCTCTCTCTCACTCGTAAGTTGGATCTCTACCAATTGAATGGTGCAGCTTCACAGAGGCCTTTTTTCATCCAATCATCGTAGACGTCTGAGGAGAAAATCGGCTTCTCCGACCCCTGATCGGAGAATTGGCATCACTGCCGGGTGGGAAACTCCGTAGGGATTTTTGGTGCTTCTTTCAGACCCGCCAGGAGATCTGGATTAAGCGGACAAATTCCCTTTTCGTTGATGTTTGTCACCAGTCGCGACCAGAGAATCCTTTGTTTCTACCGATTCAAAGAAAAGCGCCTCCTATTTTTTTTTCTTTTTTTTAAATCGCATGAGGGGGCCGGGAATAACAACTCGCACCAGTTTACGTGAGATATCTTCACCATGTGTTGCAATTCGTAATTAATTCTAGATTCTTCTTCTTCAGACACCAGAAGAATCTCACCAAATTGGTACAACGCCCCCCTCCATTGAACCATGTGGTATGATTTAAAACTGCCGTGGTTGCGCCCATGCACGGTGGCCAATCGTTTTCCCTCCGGCCCGTCCCGTTCCGTCCCAGCAACCATAGGAAATCAAATCGTGGTGAGCATTCCAAGACTCAGAGACCAGATTGCAGTTTGGTCGGTATCACTAATTGCTGCATGAGAAGGTGTGAGTTACAGCTAATTGTGGGGGAGAGAAGCTATCGAACTTAAGATTCTGGTAACTCCATCGCTTGGCCCAGAGATTTAGTGACTGCACAATGTCTAAAACATAAACGACTCCCAGCTCTTCGTTTATGCCTCATTCTTCTCCGGTCCAGAGCAGATCCATGAATGAGGCTTCTTTATTTGGCCTCAAAGACTACGATGCAAGTCAGTAATGACCGATAGCTCTTCCCGCTATAATCTGCCGTAAGAAGAGAGCAGTACGTTTTCTCGTCTCTCCATATGACCCGACGACACGAAATCTAAGTTTATTCCATCTGATGAAACGATCGAACTCAACCAGTCGAAACCTCGTCTCTTTGTTAACTAGAGAATTTAATACATTGAAGAAGTTCAACTAGACCGACTGGTCACTTGACGACATGTAACTGCCGATCGATATTGGATAATTCGACTCGACTTTTATTAACACAAGATATTTTCTCCCACCATCGTTTAAGTATCCTGGCCTGGTTTTGAATTGTCTTCAGACGCAGAGGTTTAAGGAGGAAGAAAAAATGATTAAATCCTACAGTTTTCAAAGTATTGATTAACTGAGTCCGACTGGAGTGTCTCGAAAGTGAGCAATATTTTCGGCTGACTTTTGTAGATCGGCCCCAGCAACGACACACTCACAGATAATGTTTTCGATTACTGGAAAAGAGAATTCACAAGCTTTTTTAAGCAGATACAACTACCGAAGAAAACCCTGCGAGGGTATTCCTGTCGATCTAGGTCTTTTGCAAAGTCATACGAGAGGTCATACCACCTGAAGCGCAACTACCTCTAGAAAGTAGGTAAAGAATACCTACATGCATCACAATTTATTGCACTCATAAAGGTTAATAGAAAAGAACATTTGTGCCTCCGTAGGAACAAATGGTAAGACGTAAATAATTTGAAGAGAAGAAAAAAGACGTTCACCTTCTTGAAGTCGATTTTAATGTTGACTCGAAAGTAACATGCGCGAATGTGCAGTGTAAAGGAAACGCTGAACGTCAAGTCATATACTACAACTCTTTGCAGAGGTGCTTGACAACTTTTTTTTTTAAATATTTTTATTCTTTTCTTTGCGAGAAACGAGACAAGCAGAGAGACATCCTACGCTTTGGAACCGTCATCCTTCTCCTCGGGTCTCGATTATCTTCGTCTCGTAGCATGACTCCGAGCACGCTCTCAATCAAGCCACTCACTATTTTTTGATAAGTTGATGGGTCAAGCGATTCAGTGATTGGCCCCGTCGGATAAAGAATTCATACAGCGTGTCTCAGGTTTCAACTCGACACGGGTTCTCTCGCTAGGATATTTTTTCCCTCTCTTTCTCTTCCCTTTTTATTTCGTGGCCTTCGAGATCGATGACGAACGTATTCCTACCTTCTTGGTCTGAGAAGAATGGAGGAGAGAGAGAAATTTTCATTGCACAGATTGGACACAACTGTACAATGGAGGAGTGGATCTCTTCCTGATATCTCTTCACACCTGAGTCGAATAGTGTCGAATTTCGCACTGTTTTCAACAAATATAGCGGATATTCATTCCACATAGGCTCTGGAAATTTCAATTTCAATCTCAATTTTTTATTTACTTTTTTTTCTTATTTTTGGCCCTAGATTACTTGATACGTCTCAATTCCAAAAAAAAAATCATAAAATAATGAAAACAGCAACCAGATTTTTAGTCCATCAATCTGTTTCAAAGTCTCATATTTACCCTGCGCCCCTTCGCCCCTTCGCCCCTGCCCCGCGCATATTCATCATCTTCGCCTCCACAGAATCTTTTGCGGTGCGCAATAAATTAAAAGAAAATTTTAAACACGGCGAACAAAGTGCCACACGATTATCCTCTTCTCCGACCAAATCCGGTATTATTTTCTTCGATTTCTTCTTTCTTTCCAAAGAAATCATGAAGTACAATCTTAAATACTAGTTAAAGTGTTAAGTGAGAGGGAAGAAAAAAACGAGACTAATCAAATTTTTTTTTAGAGTTTTCTAGTCATGGGATGTGCTACCATCCCAGTTACGACATGGAGCATATTTCAAAGTCAAAAGAAAAAATGAATAATAATAATAAAAAAATAAAAAATGATCCCCCAACCCGATGAAAAAGTGGAGAGTCCATTCCCCCTTTAACCCCCCCCCCAAAAATAAACCCACATCTGTGCTATTTTGATCCCATTAAGTCGCTCGTATTAGTTATTGTAATAATCGTAAGAATTGGTCGGATGGTATAGTGGTATGACATCTGTGCCGTTCTCCCAAGTAGGGTCTGGGTAACTTGGACACATGCTCCACTTGAGACAGGAGAAAGCTGGTTCGAATCTAGCACGA
>MCBS01024892.1:0-15629 GCA_003611235.1 Golovinomyces cichoracearum
GGCAGTGGAACTGGGATAAGAGGCATCTGGTGGTGGCAACATTGCAGGTGTGAATATTTCGTTTGAGCGACTGATGAATATAGAGAAAAGATGAAATTTTGGGACGACGGACAGCTATGTATGGTAGTTTATACCAAAAAAGGCTGAAAAATAATGATTGGGGTTGTTGAAATTAATTAGGGTAATACATGGGGTTGAAATAACATTTCCCTAGTTTTATTGCGTGATAAGTGATGTACACGTATAATAATAGTGTGCAAATAATGTTTATTATTATTTTATGCATTAAAATTCATAAAATAAGCGAGTGATGAAAAATAAAGAGCGTGCGATTCGCAAGGTCTGGCGCGAGCTAATGTGATCGCGAGACTATACATGAAATCAAGAATGTTCGTCCATCGAATAGAGTCTGGGCAGAATGAACACAGGCACCACACAAGACGGAGAGACCGCTCGTTTGAGTCCAGTAGAAACAACAGGACCTCATTCCGGCCTATCTAATCGCGGAACTAGTAAATGTTAAATACATGCTAAGACAGACTAGGGTTTTTGTTATGATTATCCTGATTAGGATTAGCTGCGCTAATGCTTTACTCCTTGTATAGTTACTATGACGTCATTACTACTCTGTATATAGTTTGTAGCACCATCATTTAGAAATAACAACTTCATTTATCTTTCTGACGAGACGCATCGTGACAGTTTTCCTCGATTTCCCCTCAGTCGGATATTCACAATAGTGGATGGATATGCAGACCTCCATTCCTAGATAATGGTATCGATGAATGCTATCCTGTATGAATGTTCAATTTTCAGAATGTATGAAGTCTGGTGCATCGTACATTCCATGGAGATCGAGCTGTTAATCATTACAATATTAAAGGAGAGGCTCATCGCTGAACCTCCAAACTACGGTCAAAAAGAACCGAAAAATTAGGATAAAAAGAGGGCTAGTGGTGTAAGATGGTGCAAGAAATAAATCAATGAATATGCGATTTTTTCAAATCCCGTTGATCTCCAGACAATCCAAATATTGAATTTATGGCACATGCATCTGTTTTTTTGAAGTAATAGGTATCTGTGGCATTATTCTAGCGTATCGTCTGTTAATTGAAAATCCCTTTAAAAGTACCGGCACTGTTCCAATCCAATCGATGCGTCTCCGAAGTATTCCTAAATAATAATACACTATCTGATGACGATCTGATATATGAGATTCAGGACTTTGGAAAATTCTAGTCCTTTTTCCTCGACCTCACTAGAAACAAGCAGAGCAATGAATGGTAGGCCTGTGACTGATGATATTTGCCATTTAAGGATTTTGGATAAGAGTCTAGCTAAGGAGTTTTTGACGAATTTCATTAAGTCCAAAGTATTATGTGATCAATATAATCATCAACCGCAGTGATAATTTCATGTACACGTTGCATAATTATGCACTGCTTTATTTGTTTCCATTTTTTTAGAAGTTGACAAAGGGCTGCACAAGACAAACATTTTTTAATGTTTAAGAGCATGTCTTTACGACAACATAACGAAAGCAGACAAACAAAATTTTATGTAACAGCATATTACCGTTACGGAAATCAATATGCTTTCGTTTAATTTCCCTAAGGGTGATCATGTATCGACTATATGTAAAAAATGGTAAAGCTGCGCACGACCTGCACTTCGGCACTTTTTCACACCAAGCATACAATACTATACATGATCCTTTTTCATGTGAATGTTGTGATAGAACTTCGCAATAGATGAAAAACGACCACTTTCTTCCCCCTCTCCTCTATACACATCACTATCTTAAAATTAAAATAGACCATCAATCCTATGTGAGCTACCACCCCCATAATCGAAGAAATATGAATACGCCAAATAAAAAGTCAATCTAAAGACCGCAAAGAGTAATTTCGCAAAGAGGTATGAATATATCTAAAGCTAGTTGCTTATGCGAAACCAAAATAATCACTTCCCGCAGTGATAGCTGTGAGAAGTTGTTGGCGAAGCATTTCATAACTTTCGTATTCTGGAAGATCAAGCTCTGAGAGATGTTAACACAAATTATAAAGTTTAAGAAAACGAATTATCGACTTACGGTTGAAACATGTATGTGAACTTGGGAGTCTATTCTTGTTTCCATAATCGCGATGAATATTGAATCGACTGAACCCATTCATTCCTTCTAGTTCCTTGAAACCATTGAGGGGAACTTTACTTGTACCGGTGACGAATTGAAGAAGTTTTGCTCTTTCTTCTTTATCAAATGAACGGACAGCACGCCAAAACCACTGGACTTGTGGTGAGGATGTGGTGTAGTTATGATACTCAGTGTTTCCTTTCCAGTCATCGACATTAATCTCGGGAAGTCCGGAGATTAAAAGCTCAAGTTCCTGCTCATTAAAAATTGAAATAAGATCAGCAGGAACGATGTCATGAAAACCTATTTAAATCAGCAAAAAAGTCATCAAAGGAACACAAAGACTTGCCTTTCAAAAATTCATCAAGCTGATCCTTCACAGACCCAGTGAGCCTCCATTCAACCATTAACCGTACGTACTCATGCTTGTTTTCTTCTGTTACGTTAACATTCCGACCATTGGGAATGAAGTCAATCGTCTCGTTAACCCCAAATTTGTCGCTATCAACAGAGAATGTCTCAGTTATAATATCTGTGATATCGTTTTCAAGCATCCAAATAAGAGATTTGTAATAGTCAGGATCAAGGGATTCCATGTCTTTTACAGAGACGGATTTCCGGAGGATTCTTTTATAAACAGCGCGTGAAAAATGACAATCAAGAACACGCCCTTCGTAGAGCGCTTTACCAATGATTCGACCAATGAATTTAAAAAACATAAGGTGCTCTTCATTGACACTACTTAGTTGGTTGGGGTGAAATGTTGTGCGATCAGAGGAGACTGGAATGAACAGAGCATATCCAGGATCAAACATTTGTCGAGATAGGACCTGAAACCATTCACGTGTAACACCACCAGCATCGATACCTTCTTCGCCATGGAATCTTATACTCAGCTTACCGTATTTCATTTGATCACCACTCTGGAAATAAAGAGACTTAAAAGAATCGTGGAAGACTAAGTCACGACGAACAGATAACTGCAGTGTAGGATACGTTTCCCGGCTATTTGATGCTTTTGCATGAATGCTCCGGTTGAAATAATTGCGCTTATTATCGAATTCGAGAACCTTAGGATTCTTGACTAAAAGCGAAAAAGTACCGGACATGAGCTTAGGCGTATGCCTGACTAAGTCATTGAGTATTTTACGATGTTCTTCGGTAAAATTAAAGAACAAGCTTTCCATCCGTGAATCTGCGGGAGGACTAGCAGAAACAAGTTCTTTTCCATGTAAGTTATTTGACGATAGAACGTCATTTGCTGTATTCTTGCAGACAACCATCAATGACTCAATCAGAGGTAGCAAAATTGTTGCTACGTTTAACATGTGCTCACGCTGTCTTATTGCATTCAAACATGCACTAAGCATCTGCCACATTCGTCCAAACGTGGAGTTTTCGTAAGGAGGTGAGAGTAAGTCTTTCTTAATAATTGATTCGGAAGAGTCGACCTTAGATTCAAACCCTTCAGGTTTATCTTTCTTCTCACGTTTGGGATCAAAAAGATGATCAAGGGCGGTTAGAACTCGTAATAATTTGTTTTGATCGGATCCACCAGGTGAAAATTTAGCTAGTGCAATGCCTTGAATCTCAGTTCCAGTTGTTGCTTTTTGAATTTGAGGAAGAAGCTCCTCCAAGTCGACAAGAATTATTTCACTTAACGATTGAGCTTTATTCACAAGTTCACGTCCAAATACTGTCTTCGCATCTGGAATAGCGGAAAGATTTTTTATAGTTGAGAGGGTCTCCCGGAATGTCTTTGACGAACACTCACGAGCTACGAAAATGTTGATGACTAGTTTTAAATTGTACTCTGGGATAATAGGAGGCGAAATCGATCGTTGTTTCTTTTCGGGAACTTTTTCAGAGTTTAATTTCGAATTTGAAATATCAGCAGGTATTTCTGACTCAAATTCCGTTGGAGTGACTGTGACAACGTGCGTTGGAGGATTCTGATCAGGTAAAGCTATATCATTGCTACCTAAATCAGTTTGAGCTTCAGGGTGTGGTACATTCGGCATAGTTGGAGTTTCGAGTGATATACCTAATCCTAAAGTGTCAGAAACAGCTGGTAATGATTCATTGTTGGCCTTTGTGATTTCTTTTTGTTTACGTTGTAGAACCTGTAGCGGCAAAGTTATCAGATTTAAAAGTGTGGAAAGCGACTCCATCACAGAAGAGCTCTCCATAATGAGATTTCGATCGAGGAGAGTCAATAAAGTGTTGATAGCATATTTTGAGGACTTGTTCTCTTTTCCTTTACCTTTACGACTCAAGCTACGTTTGAGACCACCAATTACTTCATGTTCCAGCAAAAAGAATGCGGCAATGTGCTGGTTAACTTTAATAAGATAAATGAGGGTAGTTAAACATTGTGATACTACCATTAGAGGATATGCCTCAAAGTTGGACTGAGGTAGCGATGAAAGTCCAGTTACTGGACGCTTAGGTGGTTGTGGAGCCTTGGGTAGTATTTCTTTAGGTTGCTTAGCTCTTAGCGACAGATATGCAAAACTTCGTTCAACAGCCATCATATCACTACTTCCGTCCTGAAGAATGTGAAGGATCGTACTAAGCACTTCTTGACGATTAAGTTTATTCATACACACGTTTTGTAAGACACTATTCAAAGTGCTACGAAGGCTACCGTGTTGAAAAATGAACATAAGACGTAAAAGAGTAGCAACTCCAGGCTTATCAAGAATCTGCATGATAGGGCGGCGAGCCGATCTTTGATTGTGAGAATCGGGAGACTCTTGTGTGTGAGGTGTAAATCTCGTTGTCGAGTGACGTAGAACATTTGAGCTTGGAAGCCTTACATTACCCGTAAGATCTCTCATCGCAGCACGAGCTTGATCTGCCATTTCAGGCGGAAGTAGAGCTAAAGTTGCGTCATCTTGTTCCATGAGAACTTGATTTCGAAATGATGGGTCAAGTGTTGCAAGTATTGTGGCAGCATCCATATCACCAACAGTTGCTCCACCGTTCGTTACTGTAGTTTGTCTGTTACGTTCCTCTCTTTCACGACGACGTCTATCCCGCCTTTCTTGTTGAATTATTTCATCCCTGATGTCATCGGGTAAAGCATTTAAGAACTCCTGATCAATTTCTGAAGGCTGTACGCCAGTTGCAGCGGCTTGGGAGCGTCGTTCAGCGACAGCTGACATTATAACCTCTTCTCTTATTTCTTCTGGCAACTCAGCAAGAAAATCAGCATCAATACCAAAATCCGTTATATCAAAAGTGGTTCCTCGAAGAACGGTAGTAATTCTGGTCTGTCCCTCTGTGGATGTAGTTTGGGGTACATCAGTATTTCCTTGAATATCAGTTTCGACGCCTTCCATTGTCTCAGGAACAACCGCCGTCTCTTGTTCCTCCGTAAAATTATTTGTATTTTCTGCTAACGGAACCTCTACAGATTGTCCCTCATTAGATCTTTCAACTGCAACGAGCTCTTCCTCCTCTTTCCTCTCCCTGGCTAAAACTTCCTCAGCTGCCTTTGTTTCTTCTTCTCGACGCTTCTCATCGGCTTTCCTCTTGGCATCTTGCATTTCTTGTCGGACTTTTTTAAACTGTGCATCTTTTTGAGCTTTGTCGGCCTCAATCGCGGGAGGCACAAGAAGAAACATAATGGCACCGGATAAATCTGCAGCTTTATCAACCCAAGAGTTACCGAAGATAATCCTAGATTCTTCTGACCAACGCGTAACGGTAGTCTTTGGTGTGAAATGAGTGGTATTAACAGGATCAGGTGCATTCCTTCTTTCTTCAAAACGAGTGTGACGACCTCCAAAGAATGCTTCCAATTCAGGTGGTAAATATCGTGAGTTGGGACCAGTTGTGGTGAGATGAAATTGTAGAGCTTGGCCATGACGACCGAAGTTGCTTGGTAAGGGCAACTGCCGGATAACATCTTCCAGAAATTGTGTCGCCGATCCATCAGCAGTGATACCACTTTGATTAGGAAGTCCAAAGTCCAATAACTCATTGCCAGATGATCCCCTTATAGTAGGAATTAAAGTACCTAGTAACGGTGGCGTGTTGGATATGACATTGTTGTTTTGATTTATTCTGTGGAGTAGAGGATTGGTTCCATCATCAGCAGAACGGGACATAGGGACAGTATGCCTGTGTGACCGATAAGAAAGGTTCGGAGCTAGATATGATTAGAGTGCTTACACTAGGTCATTTTTGCGAAAGTTCGCGGAAAAAAACACTTACCTCCGGATAGGTCCCGTGGGCCACCAGGAAAAGATGGGAATGGAGAAAAAGCGCCGCGAGACCGATGACGAGTAGATACAACTTGGCGGATCTCAGGGGGCCAACCAAAAGTAAAATTATCGCTAGAATCTTCCACTGTGAATTGTTAACCAGGTTGTGAGTAGCTTTGAGATTATTTGAACATACGAGTATACTGATCGAATATATCCTCATCATCTTCATCCACATTTTCATCTTCTGATTTAATTAGTTATGAACACTCGAAGAGAATTTTGATAGGTATTCACATACCATCCTCCTCATCATCCTCGGCATACTCTGCAACGACATGGTCCCCTTCATTTTGTTCACCTTCAGTCATACGGCCGATCATTTCTAGAGTTGCCGGATCATCTCCAAGAGCTCGCACAAGGTGGCTCATAGCACCAATATCGATTGCTTCATTTTCCTCTTCATGATCATCGTATGGGCCGTCATACTCTTCCATGTCTCCATCATCATCATCATCATCATCGTCTTGTCCATCACTCTCCCATTCATCAGCAAGGTCATCGTCATCGTCTAACTGATTTCGAATGTCTTCTAATTCCCCGATTATTTCATCACGATGATCCTCATCTTCGTTGTCGTCGTCAGAATCGGATACATCCTCATTGTCAGCACTAAGATCGTGGTCATCATCATGATCATTCATAATGACTTCAACTTCAACTTGGTGATCTCCAGGGAGACCCTCAATTGAGCCAATACCTTCAATCTCGTCTTCGTCGCTAATGTCATCATCGTCATTGTCATCCATTTCTCCGTCATCGTATTCCATTTCATCAACATACTCATCATAAGTACCTTCCATGTCTTCATCTTCATCATCAGCAGACTGAGATTCAGAGTCTTCTCCTCCGTGCTCAAACATTCCCAAAGTTGAATTCCGAAAAAGATCAGGAGTCTCTTCCCGGTCATCTTCGGGCTCTGAAATAGACTTTGCTGACTCAATTTCGTCTTCATCTACTTGCCCAGGTGTATTAGTTATAAGTGAGAGATCATTTAGGGAAATAGCCGTCGTGATGAGTATCTTAAGAGGGCGAAGAATGTATTTGACTGCACGCTTCGCGCCGGGGAAATTGAGATCAATATCAGCAATGGATGCTGTTAATGCAGCAATGAATCCCTTTTCGAACATAATTCTACGAATTTGTTTTTGAGAGACTGCTGCGACAGACTGTTCGGTTAAATTGGCATCTTCTTTCCCATGCATTATATGTGTCATTAATTCAGCGAGACTTAGCAATCGAGAATATTTATAGTCAAGAGGTTCAACAGAAGAGCATACATCTTTGAAAGCCTTCAGGATATTCTCCAACACAAAGCGTCGCACAAAAAGAAGATCTGGTTCAACCTCAGATTCATATGGATCGCGAGATTTATCAATTGGTTGTTCGTTAGTTTTAGAAAGCAAAGCAGTCAAGACAGAATCTGCCCAAGATGAAGTCGTCATCTTTTTGCGTAAAAAGTTGGTCTCAGCGTGATCAAGGGTTCCAATTGGAATTAAATCAAAGAGTAAGTAGTTGATCACACTCGAGCGCGGCTTTGAAGGTGTTGTGGTTTGATGTTGGGAATTACGCTTAAAATTGATAAATTCAATCTTTGTACGATTGTATGACCCTAATAGCTCTGTTAAGCATTGTAGGATAAAACATCTGTAGATGAAAATCGGATTGTCTTCAGCTTTAAATATAACTTTTGATGTAGGGTTCGTGCTCTTGTTCTCTATACTCACTGGTGTTGGAAAAGCAGGCATGGGGTTTCCTACCATAGAGACGTCGCCGTTGATGACTGTGTTATTTTTTTCGCCAACAGATAATAGAGGCATGGAATGATCACTCTCTTCGACATCACGGTAATTCATAAGCTCGCAGAGTAGGAAGTGAATCACGCCATCTGGATTCTCTAAGATAGGTAGCTTCTGCTCATGAACTGACTTTAAATTCTCTTGAGTTTCATTCTCAGAATATACTTTAGAGGGTTTGGAATCCTGAATTGTTAAGTCTTCAGTTGCCTGTACAGTCGGAAGAACAGCATCTGTTGGAGAAACCTGTGGAACTTCGTTCTCTGACTCCTTTAAAACTATGCAGTGTTGACGGCTGTTTAAATCTGGAGAGTGATATGACCATCGATTCAATTTAACCGATTCTTGAGTAGCCTCAATAAATAGCTCAGGGTTTCGCAAAACAGTGGGTGAAAGTATACGGAGATAAGACTTCTCATCAACGATGCGTGGTGCTCGAGTCGATTCAAGGGAAGCTTTTATTTCTGACTTCATAATTCGTTTCACAGTATTGTGGTCCTCAATAATGTGTCGCAAGATCAGCATTAAAGGACTATGAATCCTTGCCGAACTGGCTCCTGCAAGTTGTTTCACCATGACAAATAGACGCTGGATATTTCTCTTTTCACCTATAGTCTGAGCCAATTCTCGACTGCGAGTAATTATGACGAGAACACGCAATACAGATAATGCCAATGGTTCATCTTTACCAATACGGGGCAAAACATCCAAGATGGCTTCAAGAAGATTAGAGCGAGTTTCATTTGAAACCGAAAGCTCATGCGTCTCAATTTCAGGAGGCTCGATAGCTGAATTTTCATCAACGGGTGGCGACCATTTTGTCTTCTGTGGTTTCGAATCTTCACTAAGTAACATCTCCACGATAAGTAGAATGTGTGAGATCCATGGCGATGGTTCTTCTGGAACATGTTTTGGAGAAAGTTTGATAAACATAATTAAAGAGTCAAGATGCTGCTTCAACTCCACAATGGTCGCAGAGTAAAATTGTTTATCTCGGAGTAGTAAAGCAAGAAAGTGCGCATAAGCTGCAATCTTCTTTCCACATATTCGAAGATCATCTTCTCCTGCAAAAGACATGAGAGCAAAAACCAATGTTTCGCCAATAGTCTTACGCTGTGCAGTAGGATCGCTTGATTTGTTCACAACGGTCATGATTAAGTCAGCTATTTCAAAAGTTACTTCACCGTGAGCATTAATTGCGTCTAAACATCTATCAATTAAATTATCGCTAATGAGAGCACGCTCTTCATTTAAATCGTCGACAGTAATTTGTCCATGCTTTTGAATCGATTTATTAGGCACTGGAGATGGATTCGTTGCTGATATTGCTGTTGTGTTGATGGCTACAGGTCCTGATGAAGGAATAGACGATGTCAAGACTTTGTCAAAATTCGCTAACTCGATATTTGAAGGTGGATCGCCAACACAGACGAGATTTTCTTCCGCTCCAGAGGCCGATTTTTGTACCATATTATTATCGATTGTAGATGTAGATGGGTTATTAGATTGGCCGATGCTTGTTCCTGATTGTATTCGGACTTCAACAGGAGGATCAATGTCTTTTTCTGGTATGGGATTACGTCGGGAGAAATCTTCGGAGTCTTTCAGCTCACGACAGTACTCTGACGCAGAGTTTATGTTGTTATTACATCGATAGAGTGCCTCGCTTCCTAAAGACTCAGAGTATCCTTGGTCTAGGAGCGTAGTTAGTGAGTCCTTATTTATTTTGAACGGCCTATATTCAGTCTTAGTCTGAGCGATCTGCTTGTCTGATCTATTAATAGCATTGGTCTCAGAATCAGCGATTACAATAGTACGAATTATACTTATTAGGCTCTCGGATATTTGGCTGGAAGCTTTCTCAATAAAGTCAGAAGACCATAATCTTCGAATAGTGGGTAGAATGGTCATTCGTAGTTCAACAAGAAATTGATTTGCAGAGAAGTTCTCTAAGCCTCTGCGATCTCTATCTGTTCTTGTTGACAAAACAATTGCCTGGGGTGCCTCGGTACAATTCTTGCCGTTGACCAGGTGGTCGTAGAAATTCAATAGGCTGAGGGTACCAGAGGTAGCAAGTTCTAGCCGTAGAGTAGCGTCATGGTTGCTTGGCTGCTTTTCATGTTGACAAATATCTTTTGAAAAAATATCAAGTATCTGATTTAATCTTTCGAAACCACCGCGTTCCTTAAATGCTAGAACAACAATTGTAATCATCTGGGAAGGACGATCAACTAAATGAGTTGGCTCCAATAACAATTCGTGAAGGACAGCAATCATACTCAGCCAATATGTATATGTGTCAGCAGAATTGCTGCTCTCATCAATGGTTAATTGCTTCAGAACTGTGTCCACAAGGGAATCGGCAATGGCGAAGTGATATTGTCTTTGAAAGTAGTCCAAGTTTCGTTTGCCTAGTAAGATTTTGCCCATGGTTTGAAAGAAGGGGGAAATGATTCTGGGAAGTTTCTTTAGTAGGAATTTCAGCACTATGTAGTTTTTGAAAGCTGCGCTTTTTATTTCTGTCTTAGAGACAAGTCCCGAGCCAAACTCAGCCGTTGCTAGATTTCCATAGGCTGATGAAGTATCGGCCGCACTTGATTGATCTAATGTTACTGCAGGGTGAGTTTCACTTGATTCGCCAGTCTGAGAAGGTCTAGAGGTAGATTTCATCGAAAAAGTTGATATTAAATTGTTGATCGAACTATCCGAAGCGGTTGCATCCTTCCAGTGATCAGGAACAATATTACGTAGTTTAACTACTTCTCGAAGAGACGCGTTCAAAAGTGGACCGAGAGCTTCCACTAATTTTATGCAATAATCACCTACATTTATTTGATGAAAAATGTTCGAGCTAGTTCGATGGTTGTAAGAAGTAGATTGGAAGCATATCGGAATAGTTGAGACCAGTGAGTGAATAGACACAAGTGCTTTGGCAAATTTTGTTCCGTTAGAAATAAGCCCTAAGTTAGCAGGAGGCCGAAGTTCACAGTTAGACTTATGATCTACGAAGGGCGCGAAAAATGCAGAGGTGCCAGAAAAGTTCGCGAAAGGTTGTAGATCATCAGCAGCATTTATTGCTCGCTTCAGCAAGGACGGCAGGGTGAGATGTGGTTTTGAGTCTGCCAGTAAGGCGATGACTTGATGCATTGTGACGCTAAAAGTGCTGTCCCAGTAATCATATTCCAAGCTTGGTGATTGTGAAAGATTAAGCACATTCTCTATTCCGCCCATGTTGCA
Source organism: Golovinomyces cichoracearum (assembly GCA_003611235.1). Taxonomy (NCBI): domain Eukaryota; kingdom Fungi; phylum Ascomycota; class Leotiomycetes; order Helotiales; family Erysiphaceae; genus Golovinomyces; species Golovinomyces cichoracearum. The sequence continues at coordinate 11,439 of MCBS01024892.1, forward strand.
AAATTCTGAGCGAATTGAGTTGTTGCCAAGAATTGAAGATAGAAATATTGTCGTAGCACATATGTATGGCGTCATGTTTACTTTCGATGCGTCTTGACTTGATTGTGTCACACCTAGATAATTTTTCGGTTCTGTATTGACTTCTACATCCTGCATTTCAACATCGGTTAGAGTGTCAGAGGCTTCGTGTTGATTTATAGAAGCATTGAATGAAAATTTAAGTATTTCATCATTCGCAACGACTGTGTTACCAGAAACGTCTGTTGTCCATAGCTTAGCCCCAGCCATATTTTCTCTTGCCTTCACAGAGCATAAATGTTCAACACGAGTGATCATTTTGAGAACTGCGGTTATTATTGAGATTTTCAAGCCGGGATGATGACGAGCCAACTCATCGAAGGATGAGCCTAGAGTAGCAGGTAGTTCTTTGTGGTTATCCATACATTTGACGTGCTGTGGACTCTCGAAAATCTCAAAGAAAGATTCTAGTACATTTGAAGCCTGAAACATTTTCATGCCAACAGTATTTAGACATATAGCACTGAAAGCTTGAGGTACGATATTTATGGTCTCCGATGTTGGAAGAATACCACCGGCAAGAGGAGCTTTACTAGGAGATGCCTGTAATTTATTCAATGATAAGTGCTCAACATGCGGAGTCTCCTCGTCACTTTTAGCCTTTTCTTTTTGTAGTGGTGTAGAGCTAGTACTATTCTCAGCCTGATCAGTTTCTGTTTGGTGTTGCTCTGACTTTGTATCATCCAGCAATGGCAATTTTTTCCCAATCACAGCTTCCAAAAAACCCTTACTTAGTCCAGCTTCGGCGATAACAGCAAAGCTCGTTGGTTCGTTGTTGATAAAATCATTGAGGATACTCACGGCATTAGTCCAAACGATTGACCCGTAACATCTCGCATTTCCGATAATATGGCGAAGACTAGCTAATAGTTGAGAGGAGTCAATCAAATTTCTCAAAAGCCGGTCAAAATTACCACCAAATCCTCCTGCGGCAGACATCAGATGGTGTATAAACTTAAAAACCCATTTAATGGTTTGCTGTTGATAGAATGGGATTTCATAATCGACAGTTGCTGATCGAAACTCTTTTGTCATCCCTTGTCCTATCACTACAAGATCAGCTGCTTTTTTGACTTGGTAAACTATCAAATCAGAAATTGCGACAAGTCCATCTGCGTCTACTAGTGTTTGGAAGGCATCCCTTGCATTATACATTATATTATCTAGGAAGGTAAGTACCATAGGATGATAACGTTCGGCAGTGTTTGATCGTTGGTTCAGAATATCGACTAATATCTGTATCAAGCCGGCGGAGACTAAGTCAACTGCTGTTCGAGGTGTCATAGATATACTGGATAATAATGAAAAAAGACAATCTCGCCATTCGTCATTTATAGTAATTTGCTGACCAGTATCACCAACTTCCATCTCCGCGACTGCTTTTCTTGTAACGTAGAGGAGAACGCCGTGATTAACGTTAGTGTTTAGAGCGGCGCATATATCAGAGACTTTATTTTGATGATTCTGAAGAGCCTCTAAGGCAGAGAAAGCCAAAGATTGAAGACTTCTAGGGACTTCTACGTCAGCTCCTGTGGGAGGGTGTACAAGTTCTGCTAATTGATAAATTAGTTGCAATCGACGAGGCTCTTCGCTATCTTGCTTCATTATTAGATCTTGAAAAACATTTTCAGGATATATGTAGGCCAAATTTGTGATTGCTAATAGTCTGATAGATATTATCTTACGACGCGTTTCAAGTGATAAAGTGAGAGCGCGTGCAATTCTGAGCTTAGTAAGTAGCTCATAATGTAGTTCTTTTGGCAAGCCGGTGGTATTTTCATGCAAAATACTGTGTATATCAGAAGACATAACTTTCTGATGAGGAACTTCAACGATCTTAAAGCTAGGCCTCGGGGTTTCGTCAGGATATAAATGAGCAGTGGAACTCGATGAATTCATTGGCGAATTTTCTAAGCTACTTGGCTTATTAGAGCGTTGACTTCGTGGTCCAAGATTTGAAGTTCGACGAACTGGTGTCGGAGTTGAAGGTGCTACTGCTGATATAATAGAATTACTGCCGGTTACATCGTTATCCGAATGTGACTTTGGATAAAAAACAAGCTTCACATCACCCCATTGGTCCCAGTAAGTTTCAGATGAAGATGCTGATTGTTCAGAGCTGTTGCAAGCGGTCTTTGAACTACTTAAAGTCCCTGTTCCACCCTTGACAATGGACAATATGTCATTGGCGAACACTGTTATAGAGGCACCCTTCGAAGATGGTGTTGAATTACAATGAGGTATTTTTTCTCTTCCCTTAGCCGACTGATTTGATGAAGGAATTGTCTGTGAGTTTTCGGTTGGGCTAGTAACAGTCTTCGAGAATGGTAAGGCTAGCTTGACCACTTTTTCAAGTGGAATATTGTAATGATTCTGTAAAAGAGGTGTGTGTACATGGCGAGGTCCCATTGACGTCCGCTTCATTGCAGCATGATATCTCTGTGCTAATTCTGAGCCTAAAGATAGGGTATATTCAAGAAGGGACAGGGATGTGGTGTTCAATAAGTTGTTCAGATGAGAACTGCTAGCATAAATGCTACGGTTACCGCAGTTTTGTAGGAGAACTCGAGAGAAGCTTAGTATGGACTCAATAACCTCCTTATCTTCAAGATCAGAAAGTTTGCTATTTGATTTAGGCTGACAGGCATCAAGAAGTAATGTTCCAAATTCGATCATTTGAGGGCCCTCATCAAGTTTGTAAACCTTACAGAAATTTTCCAAAATGCTATCGAATCTGTTAAGAAGTGGGATCCAGTGATAGAGGTCACCTCTGGGAAAAGGCCATCTGGTAGGGAATGTGGAAAGGAAAGATGGCAGTTCCATCAGAGGTAGAGAACAAGCTTGATCACGGAATTCTGTGGTCCATTGCGACTGTAAGTTATTAGTCTCGAGTTTCCCGATTACTGGAGTACCTACAAGAGATTCTGCATGCTTAGGCTGCATGATCTTAGTTATCCGGACCATTTTAGAGTTGCAAGTGGCAGCGCCACCAGAAGGATGGTTGTGACCCCCTCCACAGTCTTCCTTTTTATATCAAATACTGAATATCGGATTGAGTATTGGAAAAAAATTCCTGCCCGGAACAATCAATAATCTTTACTAAATTGCAGTATTTGATAAATTTTTGATCGACTTGAGTGGTGGTGAGCCGGAATTAAGGTTAATGAAAAATTAATACTTGTGACGTAAGTATGCGGACGGGCGATAGTTTGTAGTCCGTTTTTGGTAGACTCTAATTTCGAAAAGAATGTAATGAACGAGCAGTGCAGGCGCTCTTCAGGATTCCTTTCGAATAGAAACTATCGCTTAGTTCAAGATATTCCTAACTTTCGTTTGAGTCGTGTTGAGTTCGATTGATGGGGAAAGTTTGTGGTGGGGAATTTAGAGGGAAAGTCATCTGGGATAAAATGACTTAGCTCGGCCTCGTACAATACGCGCCGCCTGGAAAGGTTTCGTTCGCTAACGTCACGAGGATATTAGATCTTGGTTTGTTTATTTGAGTTTAATTGTCACGTGGTTTACTAGATTTATGCTAATTTGATTGAGAATGAATCTTCGCATCGACAGAACCCAAGGCGTCGAGTCCAACTCTGCATCTCCTCGTGGTGGCGCTTTGGCACTCTTACTCTCCAGAGAAAAGAGCTTAGCAGAAAGCCAACTGACTCTTCAGATCCCCATCTAGCTCTGCAGGTCTCTATCGACTCTGTTTCTTCAGCACATTTCCCCAGCACCCCTCAACGAAGTCTTCCACAATCGTCTCAGATCGGCAGATAGAAGAGCTTCGCCTTATCAAACAAACACTTAGAAACCCCAATCTGAACAGACTATTGGCGCAACTGGTCAGACGCTGGTTGGGCTTTCTAGTAGTGCTAGGCTAAGTTCCCACGTGGCTTTGCTCAGTGGAGAGTCTGCGGCTGCTCATTATGAAAGAGTCCGGGGGGGGGGGTGGCTGAGGTTCTGTTTCTGTATTGGTTTTCCCAGTGGGTTTTCTTACATGGATTTACCCTCAGTCCGTGGCCCTCGGGTGAAGGCGACTGCGTTACTACTCATCCGACCCGATGTAACTAGCTGGCTCAAACGTAGGTACTGGGATAAGTTGAGCACCAGATGGGC
>MCBS01024893.1:0-15630 GCA_003611235.1 Golovinomyces cichoracearum
CCAGTACAGCCTGTGTCATGGAAAGGTTCTTCCATTCCTCATGTTTGTCATCGTTGTTGCTGTGGTGATTACCAGCCAGGGCAGAGATATTTCTATTAAATGTTTCCATTAGTAAGCCAAACCCATGCCTCTGAGTCAGCAAACTCGCTTTAGAGGAAAGGTGGTTCACGGATAAGCACAACTGCACAACATAAACAACGAAAACAAACGATACCTGATAGTCAACCTTGTTGTACAGTATCATGTCGTCCACGCCAGGAGGTCGACTCAGAGGGCTATGGAACAGTTGGAAGTCCCTCAAACTTCCTTGGCGAAAGAGATTCTTGGCTGGTGAGTATTGCTGCTGATTCTCACGAATCTTATTACGGCTTTATTTCTCTCTGACCCATCCATCTTCAGGCCTTGACCTGCACGGGAACACTTTCTGGGAGTTTCGCGACACATTATCCTCACATCAACATAGAATGCGCCGTCTTGTCAAGTACTCACAGTCAGTACATCATAGCGATATCCAGATTTCGCCACAATGGCATCAATGGCTTCGACACGCTCGCGCCGACCCGCCCTCTCTGGCAGAACAAAGTCAAGATGCTCTACGACAAGAGCAGCTGAAGTTTCTTGTTGCTGCTGCCGACGCAAGATGGGAGAGTAAATCAAAATTACTTGACACGAAGGAATTCCCGCCACATCAGATTTTGACTCCATTTGAGTGTCGAAATAGCGACGGTCATCCAGAAACAAGTCCCAAATTTGCCACGTGTGAAAATGGCAAAATTAAATCCAATATCGGAATTCTAAATAAAATTTAATCACCAAGCATCCCAGATTTCATCAAACACGAGGTCGATCGAGAAAGCCGACTATATCTGAAAAGCTCGGACTCTACTGAGAAGACGCTATACCCAGAGAATCCATGGAAACTGGCCCATGCCCGTGACTCAGCAAATGAAGAATCACAGTTTAAGCATTGGGATGCAAATTTAGATGATAGCACTCGTAGATCAAACGTTTCATGTCACAGATCGAACATTTGTAAATTATCACGCACGGAATGAATATGTCCGATTACCATAAAAATGACACACATTTTTCTCTGTACCTATTCCTTTTTTATCTCCGGTGTTTTCTAGAACCATGAGAGCATCACGTGCGTCTTGCCACTATACTTAAGAACAAAGTGACACCAGAAACTCACATAACAATCTCCGTCTCAGGCATATTTTCTGATTCAATCCAAAACTAATCAGTCAGTTTTTAGACCATTCTTGTGAAGAAAGAAGGCAAAGATGTATATCGGGACATTTAGTAACATCATTTCATTTAACATGACTTAAACGCTGTGATAATTTTCCACCCTCAGACGCTGTTATTCAATCGCAACTTGAAAATTCCTTGGCACGAGTCCGAGCTAAACAGGAGGATCTGGATACATCGTAAGATCGAGATCGATATCTCTAGATATTGATATCTTCAATCTCGATGCCGTTCAGATCGTGAGATTTTTGCGTGTTGATGTTCTTGCTTTGCTTCCCATCATCGTCTACATCCCCCTACCCCCAGCAACAACAAACAAGATCTGTATAGCTCACAGCATGACGAGCAAGTCTTTTATTAGTCAGCGATGAAGATTATGGCGATGATGATGTGAGACACGTATATAGAGACGGGATAGATAGCTTGGTAACTGATAGAAAGCGATATTATTAGTTCCGCCGGATATTTTCGGGAAAAGCCGTTGTGATCATTCGAGGCTGCTATCAAGCTCCTGGTCTACATTACTTGGCCCTACCAGGAATGTGAAATGAAGGTTGCAAAGAAAAAGATTGGATGAACTCTATACACCGTCCAGTCATCGATATAAGCGCGCGCTACCTACGAGACAAGCGAGCCCAAAGCAAATATCCTCAATCAACACATCACCAGACTTCCTTCATTCTTTCTATCAACCAAAAAAAATTTCTTGGCTATCTATTGGCTGATTTAAGATAAGCTATTTCACAGATTTTTACTTACAGAGCTTAACGAGTTGAGTTTCGAAGTCATTGTTTAAGGTTTCGACATCCCCACTAAGAGACTAACGGATGCACTAAAAAAACGCACAAACATGAGCCCTTAATCAAAATCCACAAATGATTACGCTCATACGCTTAAACACAGGAATGTCGTCCATTATGAATCAGAATCCTCGGTACAGGAACGCTAAGCCAATCACCGATGATATTCGTCGACACTGCCATATATTCTTTGACGAGGGACTTTGTATAACTATCTGAATCCCTGCACAGCTTAATGAACCCATCTTTATGGCCATTTTCTGACTTAGAATCACTAGTCATCAACGCGCTGAATTTTCTCATTCGTATTCTAACAGTTGGAGCTACCACTACCACTGCTATTATTAGCCAATCTGGAAATACTAGTAACAACCATAACCGAAGAAATGCGCCGCCAGCTTTTGCACCGTCACCCTTTCATATCGAGCTCGTTAGCGTCCTACTCATTCATCCTCGATATACCAATCATGCTGCCATCAAAGAGGAATATTCAGAAATTGCATCAAGATCTCTGGTCTTTCTTCGTTGCGTTCTCGCCATCCTTGGGCCCATCAATGCAAAATTAGGCGATGCTTTTTCATTTAACTGTGATTCGATCAGCAGAGATTTATCAGAAGGAAACCTCAATAGTGCCAAATTAAATTTAGATGAGTTTACGCTACGTGAATCCGATAATTCAGATGATAAAAACAATCAATTAAAATGTGGTATTGCAAATCACGGCCGGACTCGTCGTTGCGCCAAAGATTTCTGGCAAGTAGTTGGCTGGTCCTTTAATTGTAGCCTAAGGTATCCCGAAAGATGGAAGTACCTCAAAGTGTGGCTAGACTATATGTTGGATGTTTTAGAGGCGGATTTTCAAGAAAGAGAACGCCTAGATCTTGAATTGACGAGACTAAGTAGCTGTCTGGCAGATGAGGGACAAGAGCATCAGTTATCCAAATTTCTTTCAAAGTCATTGATTGTAAGCCATCTCTCCGGTGTTCATGGAAAATCAACTGCGGCTCGTCGAATTGTACACTCAATATTTGCCGATGGTGATAAAAACAGTTTGAAGAGCTTCCCTCAGGTCTTTCCAAATGAGACGAAGATTTTAAAGACCTCCAAGGGCCAAAGTTTGAGAAATAAAGATTGGAAATCATACTTTTCTACCGACTACGAGCAAGATTTCGATGTAGAAAATTTTCAACTATCACCAAATTATCATCTAGAAGAAGCTGAAAATGACTTCATGTCGAAAGATGCCTGTGTGGCGACTGCTGAATCGTGGATGGGGGGACCTGAGGCAGTTATCCTACGACAACGATTGATTAACTTAGTAAGTCTTGTTTTATTTTCCTGGTAGCACAAAATTAATTTTAGCATATCTGACAGACAACTAATACTTCTTGATAGCTTTCAAATATTGCAAAGAAACTCCCCTGCTTTTTTATCGAGTACAGTTATCTACAAGTTCTTCTTTACGATTTTATCCGCCCTCTACCTCTTTCAGTCTTCTCGTTTTTCCTTTCTTGCTCTGCTTCATCACATATCTCTGAAGTCGTTTATGTTTCTCTTTGTCAAATGTTGCTAAGTCGATTACTACCAAGATGCGCGCCCAACCCTACTGCTTTCATCACAAACAACGATTCAATATCTCAAACTGTACTTGAAAAATGCTATCTTTCTTTTGCTGCTCTCACTTCTTCATCCCATGACAATGCCACGGTCTCAATTATTGTCGAGAATTTACTCCGTTTGCTCATAAAAAAGAAAGCTTGTCACTATAGCACTACTCTGAAATCTGCTCTTGAGAATGGAATTACTGCGCGTGAAGAAAAGATTAAAAAGCAGAGAAAAAGACCACTAGGAAATAACTTTGACGAAGACGCCGTATTACTGAAAGCTAGTGGCATTCGTTTGCGAACTTTACTTTCGTGGTTGAAGAAATTAAGTGATAGAGACGATGGTGATCTGCTCATATCCCATTGATACCAAGTTTCTTCAGCCCAGTCGATTTTATAATTATTTACAAGTATTTAAACTTTTATCTTTAAGAAAACAAAAGATCTCAGAGGGGCTACATATATTGATAATATCTCAAAGTGAAATATGTGATCTCATTATTCAGGGAAAAGGCATTGAGATAGTTTTTCAACGATTACAATTTGTCGTAACTGGTTTCCAATATTATCGATTTGAGTAGGGTATCAAAAATATAAGAATTTTCCAGGATTTATTCTCCAGAACACACCAGAAAGCGTTTTGTATATTCTTAAGTTTGTAAAATTTTTTTTGGATAAGTTTGAACGCAAAGATCGTCTAAATTCTTATTTCAACGAAAGGAATTTGTTAGACAATTCAGGCTATGATGAGCTGAAAATTTTTAAGATTAAAAGTTAGCACATATGAATCAGACTGAAGAAAATCCGAGAAATAAGAAACATACCTCAATTAATCTATCAGTCAGCGCTGTACGTTGGCGCTCATCTTCGTTTGGGGTATGAAATGTTGTTGAACGCCATAGGCCATCGAATCCAATACCGTCAAGAACTTCCTGTAACATCTCCGTGGTATCAATGCCGTTCGAAAATTTGGGATTAGAGGTCAAGGTTTGTAGCAATTGATTAGCTGACTCCAATGTAGCTACGTTTTGACATGAAATCAATATATTATCCAGAATTTTAATGACATGTCCACATCTAAAGTTGAAGATATTAGATTTTTCCTCAGGAAAAGGTAAATGAAAGATGAAAATCTAACTTACAAATGTAAAATTACTGCCGGACGCTTGATAGCAATCTCATTTAGCCAACTTAAAATACGATTTCGTGCCACGTCTTCTAAATAATCAAAATCGACTATGAAAATGGAAGCATTGAGTAATAGCTCCTTATCTTTCACTAGATCAAAGTTGATCATATCTGAAATTTCCAAATGTTTGAAGTTCTCTTCGGGTATTAACCAGCCTGCAATCGAGAGAATTTCCTTGGCATCTTCTAGCGTCATCGCTCGCGATATCAAGACACACAAATACGGCATACAAGCTTGATCTCTTGTGGCTTTCAACTCTTGTAAAACATTGGAGCTAGTCACCTCTAGAAACTTTTGCAAAACCCGAATGGCTGTCGCTCTTGTGACTGAGTCTGTAAGCCCTTTAACGAGCGACGCACAAACAGCAAAGTGAAAGTTCTCAAGATTAAAGTGGATTCCGTATAGATCATCTAGTTGTAAAGCTATATCTCCGAGAGGGAGTCGTCCTTGAAGTAGATTAACAACCATTCGACCTCCTTTTAATTCTCCTGTCGATGAAATATTACTGAGTGTTGCATCTAGGAATGGGGCTGTGTAATTAAAAAGTGTCAGGGGGACGAGTCGTACTAGTGACAGTGCAAGCCAGAATAGCTGTAAGCCATAACGAGAGCCAGAAGGGAGTTTATGCATCATTTTCGTCAGTGCAATGATGATGGAAATAAGCATCTCACATTCATTTTCTTCCATAAAGCGTGAGATACTAGTTCTCAAAGCCACTAGAACTTGATAGAGAAAATCATCATCAACTTTTTCACGAGCTAAACAGCCAATAACAACAAAAGCACGAGGCTGAAGAGAGGAATTTGTTTGAAAAGCGGTACTAGCTACTAAACTCATAAACCGGGAGCGCCATGCGTTGGATATGTTGATGGTTGGGGCAGCTATTATAGTGATTTCGGCCAGCAATACTGCCAAGCTCTCAGTAGCATGAAGAGCCGTGATACTAGATTCCTGCATGGCAGTAACGGAAGCACCATCTCGAGGTGTTATATTAAATAAAGAACTGTTTTGTGGATCAGATATTGAGGAAAGTAAAGCTCGTAGCTGGACAAGTTTATTTTCTTCAAGTGGAAATGTACTACACATAGCATGAATAGTGTTAATCAGCAAGCGATGTAATGTCAGTCGAACATTAGCTGACCCAGTATTGGATAACATAGTTATTAAATAGAACAATTCTGGTAAGTAGAGTCGGGATTGAACACCACTGTCAAAAGATGTTGAGAGACAGAGTCGAAGGAGAACACATATCTCCACCCAAACGATATTCTCATGCAATTGTTTTGTGGGTCTCAAAGACGTACAATTTAAAGCTTTTCTTAGTCGTGAGAGTAGCTTCCCCCGAACAGTGACGGTTCCTAAGGAGCTTAAAATCGAGCCGAGTATCTCTGTTCGATCGTCGTCAAAACCAAAGCTAATAGCTGTTTTCGTAATCTCTTCGAAGAAAATGTCAACGCAAGTTTCATCTCTACTTATGACCGGCCACACACATTGATCTAGTGTAGTGGCCAGAGCAAGATCAGAAATCGCAACATCTAAAAGTTTCCGAAATATCGCAGCAACCTTATCTCGAGCTTTGTCACTATCTGTTTCATTAGGTATTAAATTACTTCTTAAACCAGGAATCCATGGCGCCATATATGCAAGACCAAGGGATCTCTGCGGGTATGGAAAACTCTCCCATCCAGTGAAAAACTCGATAAGAAAGTCGACTGTTAGCTTAGGCTCGCATTGAGCGAGCTGTTGACTGATTTCTACAACAAATTGTGATGGATTAAGTGGAACAAATAGTCCTATCATTATTCAGCCGATAGCCTAGTGATTAGAAGATACATAATACTTACCTTTTGCACTTAAAAATGTTGAGTCAGCAGCAAACTTAAATGTTCGACAAAGGGCACACAAAAGATCAAACGATGCGAGTCGAAGATATTCATCAGAGCCAGCCATATTCATTAGCGCAATATTTAGGAGTGTCCCAGGAACGTCCTGGGGCCTTAGAAGACGCTCGAATGACTTGGTTCTCCGTAACTCTTTGCCTTGTTTTCTCTTTGCTCCTCTGATAGCTTGAAGAACATCAGGCTTTCGTGGACTGGTGAAATACATAACAATCTTTCCATTTTCTGTTCGAAGTCCAAATGCTGAGTCGTCTTCGGTTTGTATAGCCGTTGGTGATTCATCAATTTCCGATAGTGGGAAAACGTCATTTATATTTGCGTGTAGACGAAGACCTGGGATAATTTCTTGTTTCTTTATTGTTGTCACTTGCACATATTGATTTCCAACTTTGACTACAACCTCGATTTTCCCTCTCGTCCTTGAAAGTCTTATAATAGGTTGAAACACAAATCTTGTGTCAGTGACAACACTTATTGTTTCCTTAGGAAGATGTAATTGGCTAAGGTGAAAATGTACTTGAAGATCTTGGAGGCTACTTATGAGATGATATTCAACTTTTTTGGGATGAAAAGTGCTATTCTCGCTTTTTGTGGAGAGACGTAAAATACGTCGAAAGCATTTACGAAACACACTATTCATGTTGTAGATGTAGATTCTGGATAGCTGTCTTGATAATTCTGACGGACTAAGAAGATCAAGCTTTTTGAATAGTGCATCTTGAGGTTCATCTAGGCTATTGTAACGAGTAACATCAATCAGTATGCCAAAATTGCGATGCCACATACGACTCGCAATCTTGAGATATCCGAATAGAAGGAGTTCGAAATCTATACTTTCTGCGTCAAAATTTCGCAGTATTATGCATATCATTGGAAGTCCATCTTTACTCTCACCCCCATCATATATTGCACGAGATGAAACAAGCGATTCTGTGTTTCTTCCAGCATTTTGGAGCATAAAATTCTGAAAGCGGGAATATGAAGGAGGATTGTTTAATGAGATTGCAGGGCGATTCCAGGAGAAGTCTATGAGAGGAGGTCCAAGATTGTTTATCATTTTTTGAAATGTGTCTAGCACCGTCAACTTCAAATTGTTATTTTAATCGGCACAGGACACGTACCCTTACGTTCATGGATCCCTATCTTCTGTTGGAAATTTTCCCAATTCTCGTAAAGAAATCTGTGCAAGGCGACACACGAACCATAGTCAAATGATTCGGAATTAGTTTCAGTTTCTATTGAACTCGCTGGCGGAACCTATTTACCTATCAGCGAAGAATAATTTGATGTCGTAATAAAAGCAAACCGAAATTTCACGAAGAAATGTGGTCACCCTGAATATATTTTGAGTGAGAAAGTCGTTGAGGGGGTACATGTATGATTCCTTAGCACCAAATAACACGTTGTTTGCAAGATTCTGCACCACTTTTGCAATCAACAGTAGTCCACGCCGCATCTCCTTAGAAGGAGATGAGTCTATGAGACCTTCAACATCTGGAGCTACGATAGCGGGACAAAAGAACCTTAGGAAAATAAATGCCCCAACGGCCGTAAATTTGGCTTCTGGAAAGCGTTTCATAACAGCAGCCGAAATCTATAATTTTTGTTAGATCATTAGAGATTTTTATCTTCTCAGAGAAACACATACGATACTGCATATTTTCCTCAAAGTCACCGGTAAATGAGCTGTTGAATTACAAATGTCATCGATGAAGACTTTAGTTACTACTCGTAGCTGTAATGCATTTTTTTGAAGTTCTTCAGGAGATACAGTCCGGGCTGGATCGAGCTCTAGGTCAAGATCTTGGGAGGTGAGAACAAGACGTTTCAGAACCTTCTGTAATGTCAACTTGAGATAAGAAGCTCCTTTCCATTTTCCATAAACGGTGAGTATTTTTGTGACCACACAATTTCGTCGAAACAGCTCGGCTTCATTTTCTAGACATGGTCAGGCAAAAAAAACATGCAGAAAAACAACTAACCAGTTTCCGCTACCTCGTGCTCGATAAGGGCCTCTAGGAGAGTAAATCCTAGGCCTCTAGACTCAAATATATTGAGAAAACATATGGTCATTTCATCTACTTCATTACTGGGGCATGAGTCACAGAGTGCTATGGTCAATGACATATCACTGGTTATTAACTACAGCGAATGTCAATCCTGCCATTCCCAGATTCTGAAATCAAGCATACCTCAAGTAAGTCATTGTACTTTAGATTTATGGACGCATCTGTTAAGTTACTAAACTCAGTTCCTTGCATCAGAATATTGCATAATACTTTGATAAATGCAGTTCGAAGAGAAGGGTCTTCATGATATCCAATACTCAGCGAGTGCTTCAAACCGACATCAATATTGGCAGTCAAAAGATTTGAAAGAGCGCTGATGGCGAGTTCAGGTGATTTCGTTAATTCTTCGATAATTACATTTGTGGTACGTGAGTCGTTTTTTCCAGTCTCTGCAAAATCGTATTTGAGTAAAGAAAGAAATCTGTTGAAGTATGCATGAAACATTTGAGACTTTAGATCACTTGTATCAGCATCGGTCTGACCTTCTATTGGTTGTAGAGGTAGCCGATAAGTCAAGGACGCGAGAGCCTTGAGAGACGCCCTATCTAAATCTCTCTGAAGACGAATCACTTCATCAATTCTATTACCACCAGCGATCAAAGACTCAATAGGAGAGCTTTGACGAGATGCCCAATTAAGTATAACTTCAAGTAATTGATTTCGGATGCGAACATCATGACGCAGGTTAAGAAGCTCTTCTTTCTGGGAGGTAGCGACGCATAGCTGACATATTTTAATCTTAACTCGTAACACACCCACTTTATCAGACAAGCTATTGAGGAACTTTGCAAAATTGAGGGTTAAAGCGCTGATGTCGATGGATAAAGCTTTACCAAATTCGGCTGGACCACCTAGCCGGTCTAAAATGCTGTTTAAGAGCGAAGCAGCCTGCTCAGCAAAAATTATGCGAGATTCGCCAGAGAAGAGTGCGTTAGCACGAGAGCTGTCAAAGAGGATTTCAAGTAAGGATTTCAATTTTCGGAACAATGGAATATATAAGGATAATGCAAGTTCAGTCGATAGAGACTCCCGAATAGCTTCTCGAATTCTTACATTATTACTAGAAAGTAGATGAACACTTTGTTCCATGTATCTCGAAAGAAGTGTTTCACTTTTATCTGGAGAGACACAATCAATCCATTGTAGACCAGCAGTTGGATAGTAATCATATGATGCAGCCTTATCAGATGTACATGCACCAGCTAAGGATGCAAGTAACCCTGAGTAATTACGCCACTCAGTTAAAGACTTCTCCTCAAGAGTTTCTGGAAGCTGGGAATATATTCGTCTAGAAATTACCAGCCAAGAATCAAATGCTATTTCCCATGCTCTCAATATACCTGGTGTTGGATGTCGTGTTTTTTTCAAAAGTCCTCTTACTCGTTTCTGAAATGCGACGAGTCCGGTGAAGCGGTAATCTCTGTTAGAAATTTCTTTGTATATTTCGATATTTTGAAGCGTTGGAAGCAAACCCTTTAATGATCCGGTTGCCTCGTGAGTTAGTGAGGCCTCCTCACAAAATAGAGATATGCATCTTGTTACTAGTTGACAGACTGAAATATCGGGAGAACAAAGAGAGACTAGAAAAACTGTTTCCATCTTGGTGCATGCTATAGCACGTTCTGGCATATCTTCGGCTACTCTTGATAATTCCTATAAGTTTTAGTTGAAAGACCCTTCGCATGATTGAGCTTCTAATTTTACCGCGACTGTTTTTATAAGATTCAATCTACTTTCCAAGTAACCATGTATAAATATAATGCCAGCGTTTTTGTCGTTTCGACTTTCAAGCTGTTCAGATTCAGCAATAAGCACAAGAGAGCTGCTTACCGTTAGCTTTACCTCTAAATTTTATTGTTGCAAATAATTTGAGGTTAGAAGGAAGAGAGCTATGATAAAACTAGCAACCATAGACTTTCGACGTGCAGTCCCAATAGGTCTTCAACTTACGAGGACTTCCAAAAGTTGTATCTAAGCATTCGATTCGCATTACCCTTACTTCTCTTCCAAATACATAGTGTCCCATCTCTCATTAGCTTCAGGGATACTGAGCGCGCAAGGTATCTGATGTGTTCTTCCGCAAATACAAGCAGCTGCGTAAAGACGCCAAATGTTTCCTCAAAATGTTGAAGCCATTCGGGACCGATAGGTGGAGAACCGACAAATAGAGTCAGGGGAGAGATATTCAGAAATTCCATGATGCTAAGAATCATATCTGGTGAAATGTTGTTTTCGGCAGGCTTTGCTACTTTGTTTTGCTCTTCAGAATTCGCTTCATTTTTTGCAACACAAAGCTAGTAGAGTTAGTATTGTAATTCCAAGCATTATAGATCGAGACCTTATACCTTAAGCTGTACTCGGATAAACTCTGAGACTTTGATGAAAAGGGGTTGATATTCCTCAATATTTTTCTGTTTTACTAGATGCATGCATGCAGAGATAACGGCAATTTTGTATTCTTGAGGTGCGTTCGCAGCCAGGCATAGCGGGGCAAGAGTTTCTACACAATTTGGAAAATCTAGGTAGACAAAATTGACAAATGTAGCAGTTATTAAAGTGACGTCGATGGTAATGTACCGCTTGAAGACGGCTTCTCGAACTTCTTCCTGCACATCTAGAGCGTAACTGAGAAATGAGGCTTCAGCGTTGACGGGAAAATGCCTAGCCACTCTGAGAATGCATGTCAAACAGTAGATAGCAGTCTCATTCCTATTCCTTAATGATTTCCTGAGAGTTTCGAGGAATGAAACTCTCTTCGAGATGCTGCTACTCTTTGTTTCCTTAACATTGCTTGCAACTTCAAAGACTTCGGGCTGCAAGAGTAACAAGCAAATTTGAAACGGATAAAGGAAATTCTTTCGCCGACCACCGTCAAAGAGGGTATTTGCCATGTCAAAAAGAGTCTCTGCACCACCATCAAGTCTATGTTGCCTCTCATGCAGTTCAACAAACTCCTTAGGATTGTTTTCCAACCATCTAGTTATTAGTAATGGTAATACTGTAGCCACCGTTATTTGGAATGACTTCTGGAGATGAAAGAAGACACTACATATCTCTTGTATCATTATACTCAACTTCCGGCTGTCCACCCAAAGAGAAGTCATCAATCGTATTGTGACTATTAAGGTTTTTTCTTCGTCAGTTGTAATACTAGAGGATGGTATATTTCCAGAAGTTAGATACACAGCCTGCTGAAGAGCGGATTTGAAGTAATCGAAGACCTGAGGCCAATTGCTAAGAGAGACAAATTCCATTATGTTTCTAGTATGTGCCTCTACTGTATTAATATTATCAAGAAATACTTTTGTTGCATCGGTGGTATTAGTATAATTGTAGGTGATGTTTTTGTTTGCTGAGCTTCCTAAGTCAGTGGCAGCATTCCTAATCTCATCCAGAATGTTGGCAGTTGGTAAGTTTGAGGTCTCAGAGATGGGCCGTGAGAACAATTTCACAACATCCAATAATCGCTTGACTAGATTGTCATCGAGTAACTTTAGATTCTGATCTGAAAAAACAATCACGTTACGATGTGATTTCTTGTGATTAAGTGTTTGTTTCTGATTTTTCTGAATATTTGATAAAGATTGCAATTCAAATAATTCAGAGCAGGAAGTTTGAATTTCATCATCGCCTTCTTGGTGTGAGCGGATAGGCGCCAAGTATGAAGTGCAACATTCTGCGAGTAACCCAAGAACGTATAACTCAGATTGGAGGACATGGATGGGATGCGAGTTTATTCCTTTGTATGGTTTGCTTAGATCTTCAAGAATCTGGACGAGATTACTTATAACAAAGTCGATGCAAGAGACACTGATGCCGACCAACGTAGCGCGGACAAGAACGACTATTTCGTCACGACGAAAGTCATTAAGAGAGGATCCCGTTCTATGAGGGAGCTTTTTGCAACACGTATAAGCAATTGATTTTCCACTTGTGGAAATTTTTGAACACCTACTTTTACGGCGAGTCGGTCTAGCAATGTAATAACCAGGCCGGATTCTTTGATAATGCTCTTAGAAAAGTCTGGCATTTCGGCCAATTTGGTTATTGTGAGCCAAACATACGGCTGTATCTGTAAACATGTAGAATTGAGAGTAAATGTGGCGATTTTGACAGGCTAGGCCCGCCGAAATTAAGCCAATATTTAATGTATTTTGTTCTGATATTTCTGCGACGTCTTTCTTGAGCTGACTTATACAATTGAGAAGCTGTCGGATATTCGTACGAAACCTTGTTGTTACCCTGATTAATTGATATCCTTTTTGGTAAAAATACATTATACTACGCATTTATTACCTTGAGAAAGATGAGACTTATTTAAGGGAAGCGTAAAACACTGCGGAAAATAATATGCATTTTTGATGCTGCGTCGTAATGGGATTGGATTGAATGGGGTAGAGGTAGATAGATGAATTATACTTTCAGCCTTACGCTCTGCCCCATATAATGAAGCTATCAAATCGTGCAATGAATCCACTATATTTTAATCAATTTCTTAACAACTAGGTACCAACACAGCAGAATTGAATTATTCAGTTTTAGTGGAAATCATCTCTTCCGCCTCAGCAAGTTTGATATGTTTTTTTCATCGAAAATAACGGGGGTAACAACTTGTATTGCGGTCTTGGCATTTTAAAATATTGCAACAATTTGGTGCCGAATTTTTCCCAATTCAGTATGACCCGCTTAAACATTCAGTACATCACTTCGTTGAAGTAGTCTAAAATTTTGAGGTTGACTCTTTTTATTTTGCCTGAATGCGCCGATATCAAATCTTACTAAATCTCTTCGTTCATTGCATAATGAAAAACATTGCGCCAGATCAAGTGCCCTCGATCCATACCTTGCTCAAAGAAAGCAGATCATGCAGAGAGATTGCTGGGATTCTAAGCTGCGCTGCAGCTTGACAATCTAAGAAATAGAGGAATGCATCAACCCAAATATCATAATCTATGCTGGGCCAACGGCATCAGCTTAGACACCGAGACAGGCTGGTCCTAGCTCGCTTGATCTTTGATAATGAATCTAAAACGTCCGTAGATGTGACAAGACCCATCAATCATGAAAGAGGCGATAAATTTTCTATTCATTTTGTCAGGCCAGCACCAAGGATTAAGCTCTTGGGGCAATGAAGAAGAAAACACCAAGACTTTCAAAAGCTCATCGAAGGGTCCGTTTAACCTGGACATTGACCCACGAAAATGGGGTTGAGGAAATTTGGAAATGTCTCAGTTTTGGACGGGACCAATTTTAACCTTATAAATAGTGATAGTATCAAATTTACATAGGACAAGATACATCATAACTCAAACGGTAAATGGCTAAGGAGAAGCTAAAGTTCGGGTTAGCGAATCTTGTGAACTGGGGATGTATGACTTAGTTTGGCACTAGTGGATTGAATCATGTTGTCATTAGCATAAATTCAGAACTGCTTTTGAGCATTTCGGAATCATGCTTTTGCCAACCCTCGTCCAAGTTGCATCTCATCTTGTATCAATTTCCAGAACACACCTAATTTTTCAACAATTTAACTACTCTAAAAATGCCTTTGCAGCAGCTAAGAATTGACTAACTCCAAGGGGCATAGAAACAAGAGAAGGTCATCTTGTGAGGGCCTTAAGATAATTTTTATTCACAAACTATCCAGAGCTGTTTCCAAAAGAAGATCTCGAAGTAAATAAAGAAAAGATGAGCGAAGAGCTCGCTCTATTTATCATCATAGAATCGCTATTGACTCCTACCAGCCCTCCTTCTCCTCTTCTCTTGAACTACTCTCTTCTCCCTGTCTTCTAGTCGCTCTTCCTAAAACTGATAGTAAATCTGTATTCCAATAGATGGGTTGGAAGATTTTCTTTGCTGGCAAAACGGAAAGTTGGCAAGTCGTTGATAGAATTCGGGTGTCGTCAAAATTTTGAATAACCGAGAACCGCCACGGATATTTTCCGGTGATAAAATTCCGACATCTCGCAATTCATCTTTCAACGTTGCACTTCGGTGTCTACGCGGAAGATCGATCGAGCTCTCCTATCCAACCTCGAGGGATATACGAGGTGCGGCAAGCTGTACGGTCTTGAATAGCTGATAAAATTTTCGAGCGAGCATTGAGGCTTTAGCTTTGAAGGCATTAGCCTTTTGAGGAATTAGGCTCTAGCCTAAAACAGATCGTATCTACAGGGTGGCAGGGGAAATTTTAACAACGAGATCGTCAGTCATTAGTAGGGGTATATCCCAGTGTCCGACATGGATATTCCTGTAATGAACAGGACATCCCTACGGATTAAGAATGTAATCAATAAGGTAAAGACTCGGTTTCTTTTCACTCTACTCTCCCAAACCCCTCTTTTAGTCATCAATAATCCCCAATTCTTTTCCCGCCATTCTCACAGTCACTCCCATTTGATATTGTCAACAATCAAATTTCACAAACTAATCGCTTACGGGATAACCAAATCGACAAGAAGAAAATCTCAAAAATAAACTTGCATATTTTTTTGAAGTAAGTCTTACGTTGCAACTTTTTCTTTGCTGATGTTTGCGAAGAATGGACTCTCAAAATATTCCTTTAACTCGAAAGAATCAAGTCATCTTTCTCGAGATCAGAGACTACAAGTATGACTAGATTACCGGAGATATCTTATTCATACAAATAAACTAATAAGGATCAGGTTCTTACTCTCCACAAATTTGGACAAAACAGGAAGGAAATCTCTGATGCACTTGGAATTACCATTCATCAAGTCATTTACACTATTCGTTTGGGTTGTGTCGATCCAGGAAAACGTACTGGTCGTAATTCTAAAATAAGTCCTGAACAAG
>MCBS01024894.1:440-15633 GCA_003611235.1 Golovinomyces cichoracearum
GCCTAGTCATCTGAGCTTCATGAGGCCTGGTTGATTTCTTGGACATTTCCCAGTCCGTTCCAGTCGCCACAATTTCATGGAGCCAGTCTCTTGCGGCAGGGCTCAACCTGGATCTAGATAAGATTTCAAAAGTATTCATTTCATGACCAGAGTGAGAATTATTAAATAAAACGAAAACTCTCTCCTGATAATGATTTTTGTAAGCCCTGATGTAAGCTAAGCATCCATCCTTTCTAGAAGGCTTAGACGCAACGCGTTGCAATCCTCCTTCTTTTCTTCGCGGTGTGGGGGAACCATAATATGAGCACTTATACACTTTTGACCACGCCAGAGTCACGAGTCTTCCAGGTTCGCGTTCTGGACTATTAGTAGTGTCTGGGAGCTTCCGTCAAATTTGAAAGCGTCTCGTTCGTAGCATTAAATCCAGTCATTATCTTTTTTTTTGCGAATCATGCCAGGAATAAATTTTCTCTTCATCATGAAACACAATGTCGACTATCGATGAGTTCATCTCAGAGCTCGGACCTCCGATTATTCTAGACTGAGTGAAAGTAAGAATTCTGTAAATACTATATTCCGAGAATTATGATAAGAAATTCAAGAGGTATTGCCAAATTTTATTTCAATTTCTAATTCGGTGCGGAATAAATTTTAGGAGTCGGTGTTATATCTGTGATTATAGTTAGTCTTTTTTCAATATCGGTGATAAACGAAAATACCCTTGAAAATAAGTTTAAGATAGATTCAACTGTTTGGTTTGTAATTTGTTATTGATGAAAGATTTTCTTCGTTGTTTGTGTAACGGTTAGTTATGAAATTCGGTGTACGTGATAAAAATGTTCTCTGGGTTAGCCGAGGCGGATGACGTTAAATCTGCTCGACTAATTCTATTATTGGCTCGTAAACGAGCCAATAATAGAATTAGTCGAGCAGATTTGACGTCACGCAGCTAATGGACTACAGGGTATTTTACATGGACCACCCGTGAAACTTGCATATACGATAACTCCAATGTCTGAAAACATACCCTACAGACACTGTTCACACCACAGGGAAAAGCGTGAAAAATCTGTGGTTATCTAAGTTTGCTTTCGCCACTCTACGAATACGTTATCACCGCGAGAAGATGTGATTGGTCTTGCCGGATTCGAACCAGCCATCTCCTGTCTCAATTGGGACATGTGCCAAAGCTACCCAGACTCTACTCGGGAGAACGGCCAAGATGGCAGACCACTACACCATCCTACCACACCTTTTTAATCTAAAAAACAACTTGAAATTTCCTTAGCTTTGTACGTTTGTTCATTCAAGATAAGTTCTGAGACGAGAATATTCGTTTTAGCAATAGGTCTGTTAGTGGGTGGAATATTCAAGCCACTTGTTATTCCATCTTTGCCCGCCGCAACAACAATATAAGCTAACAACCTCTCTGGTATCATTTCGCAAGAGGCTCCAGCATGTAAATACCGGTTGGATCTAAATAATCTACGAAATTCCAGGTTTATTCGAGTTATGTGAGTAGGCTATCACAGTGGATAAAACTAACGGATAATGAAACGATTAAAGGAGGCTTGAGATAGCTCATTTGGCATTTCTACCGACGGCTAACAAAGATTAATTTGTAAACATGGAGATTTTTTTCAAGAATAAACGGTATTGAATGCCCGCGCGTAACCATCCGTTCTCCAAGGACTATCGCCTCTATCCAATCAAGTACTTAGACCGTTGGTTATTTCTGGTTACTCCCGAACAAAGTTACATTCTTTCCGTCCACTCGAATCTCGCAATAATACCCAAGCGAAAATTTCTAGAGAGACAAATTATTCCGTAATTCACGACAGTACTAAGAAATGGAGCTAGTAGTAATGAAATAACATTTAGCTATGATGAAAACAAGGAAAGCTTTTATTTCTGGACCCCCGTGTCATTTTGAAATAGACTAGTTCGACGATGTTTTCGCGTGTAATCTGGACCTTTATTTTGGCCAGTTTCGTCTGGGACAACTTTATTTGTTTTGCCCAATTGTATTTGAGTCAAGGAAAAATATTATTCTGTGTCTTTGGGTGTTGTACATTGATGTGCAGTTAGATACCAATCAGTATTCATGAGTTTAATAAATTAGTTATAATATCAAAAGGAGTGTTCTCCGGGATGCCTGATCCAGGGAATTGCTTGCTTATTACAAGTAGTATTTGTGAGTGAACAGCAAACTCGAAAAAATCACTACGTTATAGAAAAGTGAGGGTGACAGGTGGGGGATTCAACTTTCCCAGAATTGGTGAGATTGTGTGGCGAAGAGATTAATAAGTGGTATATCGCGTAGTATACATTTCCAGTTGTTTAGAGGGTGCTGCTATTCTCCTCTCCCCAAAATATCTTCATGGGACGAGGCATCCGGAAAATCGAGTTAATATTAATAAGACACAAGCCGTCTTCCGCATCCAATGGGTGATTTCACGGCGATCATATCTATATCGCAATTTAGAGTGTTACGACACTTACTTGGAGCTGTTGGGCTGTCGTCAATGTGAGTTTGGCCAAATGCAAAAGTCTGAGAACGGCTAAACTTTGCCCGATTCTGTCTGAGTCTGCCCATTTCACGCTCACAGGTGAAGACATGATCCTTGTCGCCCATCTCTACATAATTTTGGGGAAAGCATCGGTTGCGATGTTCAGCGTAGAATGCACTATATCCTCCCTCCAGAATGTAAACTTCCGGGTAGCTGAGTTTTGGGTATTGTTCGATATTGGCAGCTCGATCTTGCTTACGTATATGCCGAGCCATTATAGGTGCTCGATGAGCTGAATACTCGCA
Organism: Golovinomyces cichoracearum; assembly: GCA_003611235.1. Lineage (NCBI taxonomy): Eukaryota > Fungi > Ascomycota > Leotiomycetes > Helotiales > Erysiphaceae > Golovinomyces > Golovinomyces cichoracearum. The sequence goes on from MCBS01024894.1 coordinate 3,256, forward strand.
ATGAAATATAATTAGTGTCTTCTGATGCGTGGTTATATCGAATAAGCGATCCGCCAGTAACTCCTTATCATTAACATTGATTGCTCCATCTATATGTCCACCCTCGTATTCATATTCGAATCGACAGTCGACTATCAGCTGTTGGTCGAATTGATCAAGGTAGACACCGTCCAGAACGTGTAACAGCGTCTCTTGACTTATCCTTGGTATGCTATCGGGATTGCCTTCCTGGAAAAAGTGTGGTAAGCTAGGTTGCTGTAGTTCGTCAATGTCCATCACGGTGTGAAGATTGCTAACGACTGTATTATTCGGTTTGATGTCCATCATCTCATCTGGATGTTCAAACATACTTAAGGATCGTCGAAACTGTTTCCTTGGTCGAATTAAAGGATTTGAGTTCCTTTTTACACAGTTCCCTACCGGTGATCCAGTGAGTCTAGAATTGGTACTAGATACTCCAAATGCTTTTCCAAGTTTGGGTGGACAATTGCTGTTTGTTAAGGGGCTATTTGCTGATTTAGGCCGAGACTCTCGGGGTGGTGAATCGAAGAAACATTCACCCAGAGACATAGATGTGGACGTCGATAATTTACTTCTTCCGGCACCGAATCGAAACGGAGGTAAATTGTTTTCCGATTTCTTACAAGAGTGTAAATTCATAGAGTGTGACTTACCCCTTGACAAGCCAGAACGTGCTAAAAGAGACTTCCTTCGCCTAAGCATCAATTAGCATTCTCTTACAATCTCGGACAGGAAAGTTTTTTCGTACTCCAGACAGCCATTTGATGATCGGGAGGCTTCACGATACGTGGATAGTGGCGGAGAAGATGTTAATATTTCCTGATTTAGAGTATTTCCCGGAGTTGGAGAGTCCATTTCAATCTGATTAAAACGTGGTTGTTTGTGTGGGAGAGGAGATATATCCATGCTTTCATGTAACTCTCCCGTTTGTGATGAAGGAATCGAAGGTGTTGTGGCTGGAATATTTCAATTTTTGTAATAGTCTTAAGTGAGGTGATACAGGTAGCTTACCTTGTGTATTAAGTGTTCCGAATAAGTTTGAGGTGAATAAAGAACGTCGTGGAGTTGGCAGCTGAGGACTTCATAAAATCAGCTTCTTGAAGTAAAATTTCTCTTATTTAATACCTCATATCAATATGAAAGTTTTGAGATAGATCAGCCGCGAGGCTTGCGGTTGGAGAAGATCCTCGATCGTGATTATTATTTAAGCAGTCTGGCATGCTAGATCTATTCATGCCGAGGTCTCCAAAATTAAAGGCTCCAGGACCAAAAATGTTAGACGTATAGTGATTGTGAGAATGAGAGCTGTACAAGTCATTTCCACCCCAGGTAGGCATGAGTGAGGGTGCCCGCAGGGCAGCTAGTGGTGAAGAAGCCTCCATGTGTGGTTATTAAATGGCTAAACGATTAGTTTGAAGACCGGACAACGGATGTGAAAACTGGTAAGATTGCTCAGTTGGTGTTGTATAAATTGATTAGGCGGGTTAGACAGAGCTCTACTCGTTGATATTAAGTTGCATGAAAGAAACTAGTCCAAAGGCAGATGGCTTTTTTTTTACTGCAGAATGAGAGAAAGCCCAAATTAAGTTAGGAAGATGAACGCAGAAGTATTAATGAACCGTCACAGAGGCACGACTAGTGTTTGATTTTCGATGGCTGACTGAGAGATTGACCTTCTTGCTCGCTCTGACGAAGATAGTACATACGAAAGGTTGGGATAGAACCTTCGATGCCTGAACGCTTCGATAGAGAAAAGATTACTGTCGTTGAAAGTATACAAACACAAGTGAAGACCAAGGAGTTGACAAAGAAAACGCTGACTTATGGCTAGAGATGGTGGAGCAAGAACGTTGTTGTCGGGGCGATTTCCATGAAGGTTCGGGCATGGGTTGGAACTTATCGGATTTGTTCGCGCCTTGTCGGGAATATCATACTCCGTCCTAAGTCTGTCAATCGCCGGGATTTTTCTTGCGAACAACGAGCAAAGATACCCTTGAGCACGAGATTGTTCGCAGTCAGACTCGCATCTTCACGGCCTCATTGACGGACGGGAATTCCATACTCAGTCCAGAAATCTAGGCTGCAACCAGACACATGTCATCCGCTGCCGTTTTGGTACAAAGAATCACTTTCAAGAGGCATTTGGACTCATCCGATGCTATGTCAGTAATTGGTCGTCATCATCTTGGCCCCTGGCACCAGCAAGCCCCCCCCCCCATGCCGTGTTTGGCAGCTAAGTCACTAGAGTTGGTTGCTGGGTATGGCCAAATCCTCTCTGCTCATAGTCCCGGCTCACCTCGCCCTTAGCCTACACCCTACAGATACAACCTGGGACTTTGAAAACTCGGAGCCGACGCTAGATACCTGGTTTCCCTGCTTTGTCTTTCTCCTTGCAACATTGAGGGTTGCCTTATAGTGTGCGGGCTGTAAGGTTTTCGCTGGAGAAGGGAGAGAAAAATATTAAAAAAAGAAACACCCTTTCGGTTCTAGGATTCGGATTACCGGATCAGCAACGCTTCTTCTGAGAGGGGGCCGCGAGCAGATCTAGTCGGAATATTCTGACCTGGGTACTAAGGAGGCTTGGTCGCTGTCAACAGTTTGGGCGTGAGAGTTTAGTCATGAGTACGAAATTATAAGCATGCTTAATTATTCTCAACGCAAGGTTATAAACTTTCTGCCGTCTCTGTTGGACTAACTATCTAAAATTGCATGGCCAAATTCTAAAGGCATAACTGCAACCCTTTACTGTAAAGAAGGGTGAGTCATACGAGGTCGGAGCGAAGTTAAAATTGACAAACGCGCCAGTCGGGATCTTGATTTGGGTGATAATAATCCAACATTCCATAATGTAGAAAATAAGACAATCATATTATATATTATATTCAAAGATGAGCAACCAGACTTGCATGTGGATGGATCCCCCATGATGAATTATGACTCTCGATTCCTCAGATACCAAACTCATACACGACGATAAGCCAATGTAGAACCCAGCTTTTATGTCTGTAATATTTTCTATTGCAGTAGACGCCAAACCTACTGACATGATACCGCCATGGCCCGCAAGAATAAGGAAAGCGGATGGAATTGTGGGTCGAGCAACTTCTTTAAGCCATACCTATCTCGCCCGAAATCCCTTCTGACTGATCGTTCCAGCAACGATTATGTTGGTTGCTTGGACAAGTTCGTCGTGAAACCACAGCCACTGTGTCCAGGACAACCCTACAGTGAGTACCTTGCGATTCACAAACTTCCTCTTTAGTCATACTAGAGCACATCGATAAATTATCATTCAGTATCCATGACAATGTCCAGCATTTACCGAACATAGCAGAAGCAGCTGATATCTCCGATGAAAGAGTACGGCTGCCTACATAGAAGGTACTACTCGTTCGTAGAATCTTGCAGACATTTAAGTTCAATGCTACGCAATTTCATGCAGTTGTCAAAAAAGCAAGGTCCTGGTAACATAACCCAGGAAATTTAAAGCTGGATTTAAAAGTTGTGCGTATTTAAACTATGAACGGCTTCAGTCGAATGCTCTTGGCTAATGGAATTGCATATATTGAACATAGTTACAACAAATTTATAAGGCATAGTACCACCCTTCCGCACTCATCTGAACTAATGCGCTCAGCACATTAAAATCATCTTGTATGATATAATTTTCGCATTAACATTTAATCGCTGGATGACTAGTCTGATCCTTAGCTCCAATTAAGGATTTGTGATCCTGTCGCTCCCGACCAAGAATTGAATTGACACATTTATAATTTAGAAATACTAGACACTAAAAATGGAGAGTTTTTCCCTGAAATAACTACAGTAAAACCTGTCTAAAGTTATAGTCTTAACCCCTAAATTTGAGGCTTCCATAGGTGCGCTTAAGATTTCTACCAATAGAGATCTCAAATTTAGGGTTTAGGACTATAACTTTAGACAGGTTTTGCTGTACTTGCTATATGTACATGTTCATGCACTTCATGACATGGGAGCCTCGCTAACAGCCTGTCCTCCGTGTGTTAGCTTGGCTAAGAAGAAATTTGTTTTCTTTTCTCTTCGTCCTGTCTGAAAACAGCCATCCTCCTGGCGATCGATTACGGGCGAATAACCATGATTCATTTCTTGGATAGGTCTATATGAGTCTCCAATACCTCCTGGTGAAGAAAATGCCCTTGCAACTCGTCCTAAAAAATGAGGACTACGCTCGACTGCCGCGAGATATTATATGAAAGAAAAATTTTGATCCGCTAGCGGATCAGCTATTCACAAAATTTATATGATACCGCGGACTTAGATGATAAAATTTGTAGATTAATAGATTTCTCTTTAAGCTTAATATAGACAACTCATGATAGCCAACGTGACGGCGAGTACATCAATTCTCAATGAGAGCGTAGAAGCGCGTGGCCAGATAAGGGAGAGAGGATCAATGCGTTATTAAAGTTCTGAGCCGCTGCTGCCAATTGGGTTCACAGGCTGCAAACTCTAGACGCCCAAAATCTCAACATCCTTGCTGCTCCCAAAATAATTGCTACAGTTTGATTAAGACAGAAGGCCATTGATGTCGATGATCTTTACATGCCATCGCCGACGGACTTCTGTGGCGATAAAAGGACGAAAACAACGCGGGGTATCTTTTAATGACGCGCCTCGAAACTCTACCACACGGTCCGGTTGATCTCCAAACTCAATCGCCGCAAATTCTGAAGATACCTAACTCCAAAGTCACAGTGAACTTCCCAACGCCCACATCTTAGGTCTGATTTCAACGACGAAAACTTCCAGCTTGCTCAAGCACATATCCAATTTCATACGAATAATATCGAAGCTGGAAACCAGTCCACATCCAATCCCCTTTTGTAACGAGCGCTCAATGATTTAATTCCTAGATCTCAGTGTTATCTTGTTGTATGGGTCATATAGGGTGAGAAAGTCAACAGACAGGAATCTCTACGGGTGAGTAGAGGTCTATCGGGCTTGCCAAACTAACTATCGGGTTTCGATTTTAATCTTATATCTAGTTCTCACGCTATCGCGCCCTGCTTGGCTGGAAATACGAGATGATGGAGGCTACGTGAGTTTTCTACAAAAGTTCCTCTACGGAAGATCCGTGTAAGTAATGCAAAAGCAGAGAAAAGACGAGACAAATGAACAGCTTGCATCTCACGATGTTCTAGTCTTCGCAGCCTGTATGCTGGAAAGATCAAAAATTAAACTCCGATTCTCATGAACGGTATAATTGCCTTTATGTGAGCTTCAATCCCGCGGCTGGGTGTTGGGGGGGCCAGCAGTCTGTGCAGTTGCGCAATAAGGGTTGTGACTCGAGAGGCTTTGACTTATATCAATCCACCAAACATGACTTAATGTCGTTGATTCCAAACCCCGGGCAGCGTGACGGGAGCTGATTGGTAGTGACCCAGGATTGATTTAACACATTATTTACTCTTCGCTGTCCATGCTGCTATTTTAACGTGAGTTAAACCAGTGCTCAGATTCCAACCTTGTGCCGCGCAAAATGTAACTAAAGGGAGCGAAGAAAAAGAGAAGGAAAAAACAGTGTTAGATTGAAATTAATCTGGGGTCCTCAGTAATTAATGCCTAAAACCTTTCGAAACAAATTTCTTCCATCCCGCACCGATTTGGCCTGTGTCTCAATCTCTGATCGAGAGTAACTGCTACAGATCTTGCATTATTGAACCCAGCAGAATCCTCAGTCCGAGTGTAGCAGATGATTTACGTCCTCCAGTAGCCATGGGCTTAAATTGCACCCCCACGCCTGAGTCTGCCCTGGGCGTATCTTGACCACACACTCGAACATTTCATTTCTCACCTGCTTCCATCAGACACAATGAATGTTGGTCCGACTGCCGTACTATAGCCGCTGATGCATTACAATTCTCCAGTCTTCTCCGGGCGTGATTTGGACGAGCCCTCCAACGAAATGTGCACATGAATCCACGCTCAGTGACGATACAGTCAAATCACGTGGAACTGGGTTGCTCAAATCCCTGAGTCTAGTGAGCAGGCCTTGTGGATTGGTCATGAATTTATTTTGTGTTTCACCTCCGACTTCTGTGCGCTCATAATTTGTTCTTTTAGACAGATAAATCACCAAGACGACTTGCTGTCCTGTTTGATTTGGCTACTCCATCCTTCCCCCATGCAATTACCCAGCCACCCTCTCCCCCCGGGACTATCGCTACGACCGAGTTGCACGATAGGCACGACCGTTTTTCCTGAAGGGTTGGGGTAGAGGCAGTTATCACTGATCTCAAGGGACCATCAATTCTCATCTCAGGCAGCTAATAAATGTCGTCCCACGCTCTCAGTTACAGGAGGTCTAATTCTTTGAGTAAATATTCATTGGCCCAAGAATCTTAGTAGAAAAAGCGCAGAGAAAATATGTCGATTACATATGCACGCATGCACGGTTGGTGCTTCGCACTATGATTAGAGTTATTATCGTCAGGGAAAAAAGGACTGAGAATGGCCTCTTTGAATCGATTTGCAATGAATTTTTATTCCAGAATTAGTTGCCGGAATTTTCCATCAGTATTTTCGAGCGGCTTAGAATGGAGAGAAGGCTCTGGAGTATTAAATGGACATTTGCCCATGTAATATTTGACAGCTACAGTTCTGAAGGCCGAGTAATTGCTATCCCTGTTTGGATGGTTGTTTATTGTGCCACATAAGTGAAATACTATCTAACATATTGACCTCCTCTCTGATCCAGGCCACACCTTGTACAGTGTTCCTTTCTCCCTTATCTTACGAACCTAAGATCATCGATATAGTGACCCTCAACGAACAGCCATTCGGATCAGTATTAGCTGTAGAATCCTACCACCTTATCTACTAAGAGCCAACCGCCCCCCAAAAAAATCTAAAAATGGGCGGCCATGGAAACTGCACACGCGGGAAAACTTCTCAAAAACCTGCAACTCTGACCAGGCGAGGCCTAGACATCAAAGCCACACGGGGTGCGTATGTTCGTCTGTGTCTCTCTCACATCTCACATCCCAAATATCCTCCTAAAATCGACACCGTCAGCGCTCAGGTAACGGTGCTCCTTCCTCCAGGCTCGGTAGAATGTCACAATATTTGTAAAACGGCAAGAATTAATCGTAACTTTAGGGGCCGACTTGGTCTGATCGGTCATTACTGTATAGGAGGCAGGGTATGCTTGAGAGACTCGATGTACAGCTTCTACTTTGGTGAACAAGTGATTTTTGCGCGTCTTTCTGAATCTGAAGACAAACTTCAGGTTCGTTGGGGACACTACGAACAGATAGAAACTCAGACTTTGCCTCCTCCGTAGTGGGTATCAGTAATAGACCAATCAGCAGTTTAAATTTTACCACGCGCGTGATTATCTAATCTTTGGGAAAATTCATTGTCGAGTACAATGCGTAGATTCCGCCACCGATGAATTTGTTCATCCGACTGAGAAATTCGGTTATGACTGACTGCATTATTAACAAACCTTACTCTTGAACTGGTCCCTCATTTACGTGGATAGCAGCGTGAGTACCTCACAGACATAATTTATCACATAGATGAAGTGAAATGAACCCCTAAATTTTTAGTTAAAAACCAGTGTGAGAAGTGAAAGATAGAGAAAATTTTAGGATCGTTATTCGAGGTTACAAGCTATGAAGAAAAGTAGTTCAATTTTGGCAAGTGCTACCGATCCAAAGAGTGAGCCAGAGGAAAATAAATTTGGTCCTGCCCCCCCCTTTTATAGCAAACACAGATGCAAAGGGATTATGACAATTAATCACTGCTCATCCGCAATCTTGCAACCAGTCATAATCTTTCTGTAGCTAAGATAATAATTGGATTATCGGCTACCTCGGCTACGAAGGGAATAGGAATTATGCCAAAGGTATCAGGTCCAGTCCTTGGGATCTTCGGTACTAAGTCCCCCTCATTTCCCCATACCGTTGCTCTGTTACCTAGATATCTTGAAAGAACTGGGCCGGGTGATAGGGGTTAAGCTTTTATCAAAAGAAGACGAGAATATATGAGTAATTCAAGTTTGCTTTGTGCCCAGGTTTCTTACACGCCACCAAAACGATATTATATTGCCGAATATTGCATCGAGTGAGTGCAAGGCTGACCCGATCTTTCAGGAACTACTCGGAGCTTGCTACCGCCCTCTGTATAAGGTATGAATAGATTTGGACGAGAAAATGACGAGATAAATACCAGTTCTGACTATTCAGCATCGATTACTGAGTGATCAGCTGTTTGTTCTTAGTTTGATATTCATCACTAGATTATGCGATAAAGACTGCATTCTCTTAAATTTTCGAGGAAACTTGAAGAGCCACGCTGTCAGCATAGATAGGTCTGAACTTTACGTTTCCAGATACACAAAGATAGCCAGACAGAAAATGACAAATATTGCCACGGCTGGTGATAGGCTTTGGGAATCCTTGGAAGTCAGATCCGTGACTTAACAGACACAAATCTCTGTGTTGCGGTAAGCAGTCATCAGCTGATTTATGAATCTCAATGTAAACATGCCATTGGTACAGTTGGTCAGGCGCTGCCTGGGGTTCCTGGGCATGGCAGGTTGAATTCCAACATGACGTTGTTCAAGAGAGAAACTGCAGCTGCTCTTTGAAAAAGAGTACAGCAGGAGTCGCCGTGGTTTTCTATATGTGAGTTTTCTCACTTGGTCTTTCCAGATTGTTTTCTCTCTCACTCCATGGCCCTTGGATCACGACGAATGAGTTTCTGTCCAACAGATCAGATTTCACTAGCTGGCTCAGACGTAGATATTGGGAAGAGCTAGATGCCAGATGGACACTCCCCTAGGCTGGAGACTCGTGTATTCCAGATCTCCCTCACACGTGTAATGTCCCACTTGGAATGGTGGCTCAGCCCACAACTAGAAGATTAATGGAACTCTCTCTCCCTTCAGGTAACTTGGCGTAACAGGAGTGTTACGAGCGCAACGATTTGGAAGCAGGAGAATCATCCAGGGAACCCGTACCAGTATATATTTTTTCTAGGAATCACTATTCTTATTCTGGATATCGGTGTACAACCCGGGACGTCTTAGTAACTTTCAATCATCACACACCGCGTTTCCAAGTGTGACCTTTCTTGGTAGTTCACGGCCAGCTAGGTCTAGCAGCTCGCAGCACAGAAAAAAGTGACACTCTCTCTAATAATTGCACGCTAGAAAAATATACCAGTAACTTTAGCCAGAGACTCGTATGTTTTTCATGTGCTTATCCCGATCTAAATTTCTCTGCAAAAACAAATTCTAAATGTCTACAAAAAGCTAGATAGTCTGTGCTCCGGTCTTGGCAACATGACGCTTTCGATAATCAATCACTCAAACTCCGGATACAAATGAAACTTAGAGATGATAACCCAACACTTAGTTACGGATTTCACAGATTTTTGTTCAGGGAATAAGTGCGAGAATGGCTCACTGTCTTGACTGTGAGCTGGACGGACAAGATAGTTAATGGTAACACGCCCAGTGTTTCGGCTGTGACCATATCGTAGAACTCGGACTAGTCTGATTCTGGCACGTGATTAATAGAAGTCTCATCTAAACTTGGGTCCAGTACTACGACAAACCTAATTAGTGACCTCATCACACACCAGCAATGTTTATTTGTAATCGAAATGTAAATCTTATTTGGATCATCATTTTCGAAAAAGCCATCGTTGCTCTCTATTCACACTTAATTTTGACGAAGATTACGGGTCAGATGGCTTAGTGTTAAGATATCCGTGCTAGTCCTTCAAGCACAGTCTGGGCATAATGAACACCTGCCCCGCTTGAGACGGAGAGACCGATGGTTCGAGTCCATCAGACCCAACAGGATTTTAATCCTACGTGCCTGTTCATAGAACATTTACATCATGAATAATCATATTAGGAAAGACGAGGGTTGTTCTCGCTTTTTTACTCGGGTAGACATACACGGATGAGGGTCGGGAAATGGCGAAGAAAAAGCCGTATGACTTTGCAGTGGTATCTGCAGAACTAAAATCTGAGGCGTGAGTGTTTGAATGTACAAAAGTTGAATCATCTAACACGAATAACATCACTGACATTGTATCATAGCTAAAGGCTGCAAACACATATAAACAGTGATCTCTTTTAAAACAATCCAGCGTTTTAACGGGCATTACCAACAGATGAGGAATTCTTCAGGGTTGACTTTAATATATCAATTAATTGAGTTTCAGGTTTTAGACATAAGCCCAGCACTATTCTTGCATTCGATTACAGGGACCGGCTAAGTCTACATCTGAGACACAAATCTCGGCTCCTTCCGATATAATAACAGCTAGAAATAACCACACGGGCAGAAGCATCTTGTTTCTAGACGTGTTAAAGGCGGTTTTCCTACCCAATTACCCTGCTTTGTAATTCATTAAGGCATAGTTTTTCCTATCACATATCTAGTGGTAAGATGTAAGGGGAACACCTAACCCACGAACTCCCTTCAATTTGTTAGCTGTCCTAGGGCTCATATTCTTTAATCTTCTAGATTCTGGTGATTTATTCTCTAAAGTTCGAGGGGCTAATCTTTAGTTAGCCAGAAACCCGCAAGGGGTTCGACAACTACCAAGATAGGGTGGTACTGTTGCACATATGTAATATGATGGATGGAATTCATAACGGTCGTCAGCAAGAAAAGGACGACACAATTCTTTCTGGTCCATCTTAGACGTTCCACCTATTATTGAGGTGAGAAAATGCATGAGCTATTTTATTGTAAAGCGTGTCTATTACATATCATTTTTTTGTGGGCTGTGCCACTATCCCAAATGGGACATAAGACGTATGAAGGATATCTAGCATGTATGATCGTCCAATCTACAATAGTGCCCATCCGGTGCCCAATACTTCCCAATACTTTTACCTGAGCTAGCTAGTGACATCGGTTCGGATGGTTAAGAACGCATTCGCCATGACCCAAGAGCCATGGACTGATGCGAAAGACGATTTGAGAAAACCTAGTGGGAAAAACTCGTTTGGGGACAAATCCTCGGTCATTTCTTCCGTACTCTCTTACGACGTGTAGCAGCCGTCTCTTCCTTGAACGAAGACATTTAGGAAGTCAATCTACCACATCTAGAAAGTCCAACTAACGATTGTCCAGTTGTACTAGTAGCCTGTTCACAATAGGTTTTATTAGTGTCCGTTTGGTAATGCCAAACTCTTCTCTCCTTATATGTGGGAGGCTCGTGCTAGACTTCGTTGAAGGGGTGCTGAGGGAAATGTGCTGGAGAAACAAAGACAATCAAGACTTGTGGAGTTGAATGGGGCCAAGACAGGTGGCTGCCTTTCTCTTTGGTTCCTTTCATCAGAGAGAAAGGGTTCCCAGGTAATGTCACTAGGAGCTGCCAGATAGTACATAACGTCCTGTTGCTTTAATTAAAAGGTGTGAACGACATTAATTGTGGATGAATTGATCACATGATTAGAATAAATATCGCTCCTAATTACTATTGAACTCTCCCAGCCCCAGATTGTGGCCGCCTAGAAGGTGGTGTTGCAATATACCAAGCCGGACGTCTTATTCTTCGAAAGTGTATACCACTCAGCCCATCCATGACTATTTTCGATGCAGAAGCGTACACGGCGCTAATGGCACTAGAAGAAGCCCTACTCCTCCCCTCGACTCGTTTTTCAAATGACCTTTGGCATCTCTTAGACAATCAGGAAGTCGCTCAACTCCTTCTTACAAACCCAGTCTGCTCTTCCCAAGAATTTTTCAACAAGTTCTCCAAACAAGCTTCTATCTGGACTCAGCGCACTCGACTACCGTATACCTCCGCAGGAAAAGTCAGAATATACTGGGTTCCCAGCCACTCTTCAATCCAAGGAAATATCGAAGCAGACCAAGCCGCTAGAGAAGCTAGCAATATGTCACCTCCCCACACCTCCTCCTTTACCTTAAACTACACCAAAAGATGGGTAAAAGAAAAAACAGCCGACGCTATAAAAGAATATTGGGCACAATCTGCACCTCAGTCATATAAATCCCTAGGCATTGACAGCTTCTTACTCCCACCCCCAGAACTTTCTCTCCCCCGCTCTTTGATCGCTCATATTTATGCCGCCCGATCCAGGCACGGTGACTTCGCCGCTTACCATGAACGCTTTAACCATGAAAATGCCCTCACAACATGCTCCTGTGGGGAACTTAAATCACCCGAACATCTCATTACTTGTGACCGACCTGCTCAACGGCTCCCAAGACCCCCCAAAAGAATTTCAGAAAAGACCCTGTTTTATTTCGGTACCTACTTAGGTGCCTTAAAGCTAACCAAATAGCTGGGCGAAACAAAGTTTTTGCCGAAATATGTCCAAAA
>MCBS01024895.1:0-15151 GCA_003611235.1 Golovinomyces cichoracearum
TGCCTCGTTAAGCTTGGCACAACCAAGGAAAAACGTCTCATGATCGACATCATGGCACTTAGGCAGTCTTACGAACGTCATGAGCTCTATGAGATCAGATGGATCAACGTTAGTGACAATCCGGCGGATGCTATGACCAAGAGCAATCCTAACAAAGCATTGGAAAACCTAATCAATAACAATAGATTGGAGGTCAGAGTAGAAGGCTAGGTCAAACGGGAATAACATCGAAATTTCTAGCATGAGTAATGAGGTGTGACTTGAGAGATGGAGTATTAATTGGACAAGCCGAAGTAGTATGGACTAATTATTGGAATACGAGCCTAAGCCGTGATTTAAGAGTTGCAAGTGTTGGTACAGCCCAATCACATGACCATTTCCGAGTTATATATAGCTAGCTAGCCACATGTATTTAAGATAGATATATAATTTTTCACGACAACATCTTATCATAGCTTTACTTACTCAAGTTTAGACGTGATATCACCCTGTAAGACCTACACCTAACCTATCCATATCTTGTAGGCAGAGTAAGAAGGGTGTCTGTGCATTAAGTATATGAAATATTACTTCTCCTATCTATTGGAGTTGGCACGGAAATAGTTCCGATAGAGGTACTTCCACCAATGCCAAAGTATGCTTTTACTTCCCCTGTAGTTGAGAAATTAATCTTGCCGTTAAAATCTTGGAGATAAACTTTGACTTGGTCATAACCTGCTGTAGAATTCGTGGCTGCACCTGTGTCAATTATTACCCCACGGAAAACATTTTCGGTATATCTTCCCTCCACGACGTAGCTGGAGGTTGGATCCTCATATGTAAGTCTATGATAGAGCGATCAATCATAGAATTTATGATAAAGGCTAATGTCATGTGTTGAGGCTAGATAATTTGATAATTTGTCTGTATCGTCCTCGGTATCATTTGCTAGTTCTAATAACAGCGCATTAGTATCAATCTCAAGATTATTATTATATTGCTCGATTTGCTCTTCATTATCCGAATGAAAATTATATTCATCCTCTCTTCCTTCGTATTCTTGAATAAATGAATCCATTCTATTTTTGATCCTTGAGTCAAGTCTTTCGAAGGCCCTTCGCCTTTCATTTTCAGAATGTCAATTCGACCAGCAGCTTATTTTATTACACACAAAACAACGCTTTTTGGCACTATTAGAATTTTTAGAAAAATTGTTTCTGTTTCTGAGTGGGCTGAAACTTATCCGTTCCTTATTTTTGCCATAATCTTCGCCACTGTTGTGAAATTTTCGGTCAGTGAAGTAAACCGATAGATTGTTGGATGGGGGGTTCTCCGCTAATCTGGCTCAATGGTCATTATTTATTGCCGTAGTAATATTATTGATTAGTCCAGAGACTGTACTAGTTTGGATCAAGATAGCTGTGCTGCAACAAGGAATGTCAGCCCATGCAGTTTTGATTCTTCTGCAGAATGCGTCTTCTGTCTGAAATGATGCATCAAGACTATATTGGATTTGCTGCAATTTGAGTGTCATCTCTCTAAATAGCTAAACTCGTGAAGTCTGTGGATTTGCTTGAAATAATCTGCGCAATGATGTTTTATTTCATTCCGTCATCATATTTTCACTAAATTCTTCACCTTCAAAATATTCCTTAACCAGATTGTACATTTCAAGAATAGATAGATTACGATTTTGACACCGTGCAAATATAATTTCAGGGCTCTTTCTTGCAACATAGTAGAGAACGCGTCAGGGAGTTTTTCCTGTGTCATACCAGAATTTTTGCAGAAATCTCCAAATAGAGCAAACTTACAGTTAAGACTGTCGTTATGGCTTGAAAATATACCACTATACCTGCAACTTTCTGAGGTGTAATGCTTAGCCAGGTTAGTTAGCTGCCTGGTATTTAAATTCGCGTCTTGTATACCAGATATGATTTATTGGACTGATGGAAGTATGTTATGAGATCATATGTCAGAATTTGAAAGGTTTGGTCGGTTTCCAGAGTGTCTAGGAAATGTTGAGCCAGAGGTTTGAGGTAGATTTTCGGGATTATTTGGTGCTATTGGGGGTGGATGAAGTCTTGATGAGTGACTTTTTGAATTTGAGAAGAATTGACGATTGTTGTTGGTTGGGAAATTTGGCTGCGGTTGCTCAGGCCTTTTTGGTTCAAACGTTTGAGACAATGAATGGGTGTTTAAATCTAGTGAAATTTGACAATTTCTTATCTGAGAACTTACAAGTCCTGATTGTTTTTGAGTGGAAGGTGATTTCACAAGAAAAAGTTTTTATTTGAGTCGAATGTCTCGTTTAATTTTTGAACTTCTTCGGCGGTCCAAGGAGTAGGTTGCTTTTCGTGAATAGTATCCATGAGAGATCGGGCGATGGATACGTTTCTATCTTGTCTTACCCATACTCCATGTGACCTTAGATGAAGACGAAGAGCACTTTGCAGATTATTTAATGACAGCTTGAGCCTTTCTTCATCAAAATCTGTGAAGTCATCTTGAAAAGCCTCCCACAAATTATCCTCCTTAAATTTGAAATTTTTATATCCATCTAGCTTCTCTTGTATAAAGCTGTTTGCCGCTTTTTTTCTTGCGGGTTTATTTAGAATATCTTTTGTTTCCTGCTTTAATTCTGGTGCCTTCGATCTCGTTTTATTTGAAATAGATCCCGTGTTCGATAACGAACAATCAGTATTTGAATCAGCCATTTGTTTTCTCTCTCTTTTTTTTTAAGTGTATTTGATACGTGATGGACGCAGAATCAATGGCCTTAAGAAGGGGTCGATTCCTTGAATAAATATTCGAAGTTAAGGGCCTATAGAAAGGGATCAACTTAAAACAGGTATTCCTTAGCAGATTCTATTGATCAGAGGCTGCAGAGTAGGCACTGAATCAACATTATCTCTCTTCAAGAGTCTTTAGATCTGTGCGCGCGCAGCACTGATCAGTGTTGGAAAAGACTTATGGGATTTTACAATGATATCACGATGAGTGGTTATGATCTGTTAATTGCTATTATTCTTTTCTACCTCACCATTCTCTACAATTATGTTAAGATATATAATTATGATATCATGACGTCATAGAACGCTATTCTATTTATGGTTAAGTTTACCGACACTTACACTGCTGGGTATTGATATCTTGTTAATTTTCCTGGGCCCAACTTTGCTCCGGGTTCGTCCTTTCCCGATTCTGAGCTGTCACTATCAACAAACTCTGCCTCCACTGCACCAACCTTTCCTTCTATGCGTATGGCTGGCGTGGATTTTTGACATTTATGCCCTTAAGCTTGCTTGAAATATCTGACCTATGTACCTTGTTCTATCAACCGATTGAAATCTTTTGATGACCTCCACGGTGTACGAGGCCTGATGGGTGTCTTCTTGTCTAGGACTGGCAATTTCGCTTCTGTATATTTGGACTTAATTACATTCCCGCCGCCCATCTTCACGTCTCCATCCGCGTCTATTCTTTGCTACCTTGCGTCGCCTACCAAATTCCCATATGATGAGAGTTTTTGGTTGTCATTTATGTACTTCCTCAAGAACATTAGTCCTCACACTTGTGCAGATTTGAGTCCACTTTTCTGTTTTCAATATCGTATTCTACGGTCGGGGTAGGTAGTTTACAGTGGGGTTTTTGCAGGAAATGAGCGGACTCTCAATGTCCAATGAAGCATTGACGCCTTCCACATTGGCCTTCGCCCACGTATTTGTGCAAATTGTGGACAGATTGTGTTTGGCAGTTTTCCTCCGACCTGGTTCGTTTGCAGTGCATCTTTCCATGATACTGAGCCTTATCAGTATAATAATGGAGTGCATAAATTTTGTGCATTTTTGACACTCAACTTGGTAACTACTTTATAAGAGTTCACAGGTTTTCGAGTTAGAAATGACAACCCCACCATCTTACCTTGACCTTGGATGTGAACATGCGGCTGGAACATCTTCAGGCCTCAATATCTAGGTAACCCCCCATCCACATCAACCACAGTCAGGCCTCGTGCTAGCTTACTCGCAATAAGTCTGACAATCTCTTTGGGCGACGCAGAATCCAATGCCTCCTTTGCGATCTTGCGAAGACTGTCTTGAATACGCTGCTCTCCGCCACCTTAAGCTGGATAATAACACTGCTTGTGGTCCTTCATCCTATCCCAAATAGCTTCAATCGAGTTACGATCAAGCGATTCTGGCGGCTACAAGATCGGTTGAATAAGCCTCTAGCTTATTTCTCCCGTCGTCCTTGCGGCTACATAAGTAGTTGTACTTTCCTGCATTGCGGAGTGCTAAGGTCTCATCGAGACCATGCCATCGGTGTAAGAAAGGATTTTCTCGCAATATTTTGGGGAGTCAATAGACTTCTACTCCTTCTCTCCAAATAAACAGGGGCCTCTTTCTGAATCTGCAAAGCTACCCCAAGAGATCTAGCGAACCTGTTCTTTAAATTTTCTGAGTCAAAATCAGCATTGTATCCTCGGGAATTCTAGCTCACATTTCCAGCACATCAAATTCTTTTCTTTATTAAGAGTAAAATACGATCATTTCCTATTGTCCAGCCTCTAAAATTTCTTCCGGCCTTTACCCAAGATTCGTCAGTCTTTAAAATTGCCATCAAGTCTTCAAACGTCCAGTAAAGATGAGCTTCGGCCCAATCTCCGCGTGTCGCTCTAGTTTCTAGGTTGTTGGAGGCTTTGAATGAGCTGGATGGCGTAGATATCCTCTTTTTCTAAGTTCATTTTGTGCTACCCGCTCCTCGAGATCGAGATATCTGAACGGACCAGAGGCGAGTTCTAACAATATTTTACGGCGACTTTCATGTGAAGACTCAACATAAGATACAATCTGATCAGCAATATCTGCTTTTCGGGCCGGGGATGGCCCGTTTCTATTTTGGGAGAGGAAGTTCCGTGGCGCAGTGTTGTGGAAAGACATCATTAGACGTAACCAGAGATTGTGGATGTGACTGAGATTGATTATTAATGGTTATATATGCCACGTTATGTGTAACAACGCCTTTCCCAAATAATATTTCCGCATAGGCGACTGTGGTTTCCGTCACACACTGCTACGTATCATAGAGATAGAAAAGTGTTTTTAGGGCTACAGTTGATAGACGTGATTGTATATAGCAGGCCGTCTGCGCCAGATGTGTGATCTCCACGCAACGTCTTCTGAATATAACTTTGTCTCTGCTATACATCATCTCTTCTTCAGGAAGGCCACTTGCGTTTACTCTACACCCATAATGCTTATCTTTGTGTCTCTTCCTTCGCTCTACCCGACACATGAATACATTTGTCTACTCTTCCCCCCCCCCTCCCCCCCCCCAACTTCCTGGTACCCTGTTGAATGCTCTTCACCTTAGATCCGTAAGACGCAGTCAATAACGAACTTGTCCCCGAGAAATGCGAAGTTGCGCGGTATTTGGCGTCTGAGAATGCTTATTCTTTCACATTATTTTTTTGATGTATTAAAATGTCCTGATCCCGGGATAATTGTATGAATCGAGGTGTTAACGCTGGGTCTGAGGGGGGCTCATCTGCAAAAGAAGATTAGAGACGAGTCAAGTCATGTGTCTGCTGAATAGACCACTATGTCGTTGAGAGATCTAATTCATATTATCGGCCAAGCACGAGATGAAAAGCGCGGTATAATCTCCCAGCCGTCGACGAATCAAGAGATGGCGGCAAAGAATTTCGACGGGGATGGGGTGCATTTGCATAGAACCGACTATGACGAGAAATCAAGTTATGCCCTTAGACGGGGCCCTGAAATCCGGGACAAGATTTTTATTCTTCGGACCAGCGAAGCGCTGGTAGGGGACTAGCGCTCGAAGCGAATATGTGCCCCGCTGAATCCCACTGCACCCTACCCACCGTGACTAGAGGGTATGGTTATAGCCTATTATTTTTGTTTTTATTTTTAAATCATATTGTATTTGGTTACAGCTTGTTCTAGTGCAAAGAAAGAAGATTCCTGTAGGGATATGGTGATTTGCATCGCGATGATCAGACACGAGTAGGCGCGGTGTGTCACACATAGTCATGGTTCGAGACACACGAAATTGCAGCGACGACATTCCGACTTCCATTATTCAAGACGACTAGTCATGCAGTTCTGGCAGTAACATGCGTGCTCATGGGATGTCAAATCGTCCTGCACATCGACAGTAACGGTACCGACAAACCAAGACGTTTTAATTTGACCAATCCTAATTTCCCTCGTGTTTGTCTGCGCTATTCGAAGCGTGTCATTGCGAGACCCTCATTACGTGGTCTACTGAATCGATACCATAATTACGACGCGATTCAGAAAAGCTTTTGCGTGAGGGAGCTGTGATTGATCTCTCTAAGTCTAGGTCGTTTACATGAATCTATCATTTTCACTGGAATCATCAGCAGGAAACAATGCGAATAGACAGGACAAATTATCGTGGATGTCATGAGGACAGGAGTCATGCAGATGAAAGGGTCTCGTTTCAGGATCAAGCACCGGAGCTGCCAGCGACCATGATTGTACTTAAGCTGCCATCGTCGCTCTTTTGAATATCCTTACTCCACCATCAAGCCATTCTTTCAAGGGCTGTGTACATTCGTCCCGGAAGCTTGCACTCGTCCACTTGACTTTATTCACGCAGTCGCAAGCCCATCTAACCCGGGAGATATTGGCACTGACAACTCTCTTTTATATTCCATTGCAGTCCATCACAGTCCGTCACAGTCTATCACAGTCCGTCACAGTCTATCACAGTCCGTCAAAATGCGGTTCTTTCTCGCGGCCCTTTCTTCCTCGATTCTCCTCTTATCCCCCCATGTGCACTCTCACGTCGTTACCCGCAGCGTCTCTTTAACATCGGAATCCAAATCTGTCTCTATCTATGTTCAGATCATCAATATTGGCGAGAAACCAGAGAACGGAGGCGAATGCGACGGAAAGAATGAGTCCTGCTCGGATACAGAGAGTCCTAAAGATGAGGAGATTTGGACGGGGGGTGAATGCAAGAACGGAGAATCGCCTTGTTCTCATGGGCCTACGTACAGACATGGCTTCCGATGCAATAAAAAATTCTATAATCAGGACAAAGTACTCAATGCTGCCAAAGCCGCGTGCCCTAAAATCAGCAGAAATTCACAGATCCATATCTTCCCAGCACCATACACTGCATCCGAATATAAGAAGCCCGGTCCTTACGTGGAGTGGCCAATCGTGCGTGATGGAAAGATTTGGAATATATGTAAGATTGATATGACCTTCTTAGGGTCGCTCAGAGTTTGAGATACTAATATTCTGCACAGTCCGTAACAGTAAGTACCGTATTGTAATGACATACGACTGCACAGTCGTTGGTGCTGTAATCCGTCGTAAAAAGGAGAATATTTACACTCAATGCACAGTGGAACGGCATTAAAAAATTTGGAGTTCGTTGTTTGGATCGAGAGGTTTGGGCAGAAGGGAGCAGATGGGAAGTCCGAAAGTGGCCTTACTAATGGGGAATGGGGGTTCAGGTTAGTTCACAGCTTTTTATGTGGTCGAAAGCAACTTTAGACGATAGACTCTCAAAATATAATCGATAATTCATAGTCATTCTTGCTATTGGCTGCTGCTCTGCAGCTATCTGGATGTCACATCCCGTAGACCAATAATTGTGGTGGTTCTGTGCAGACTTGGTACTTGAAGTGAATGTGGTTTTTTTGACGAGGGCAAGACAAGTCAATGAGATTATTTACAAAGTGAGAAGAAGTCCTGAAGGGAGCATGAACGAGTTCTGTTCTTCGTGCGATGGGAGCCCAGCCAATATCTCAGGCAGAAAATAAGATGTATTAAGTAAATCTTGTTTCATCTCATATTGTTATCAGATATGTTTACCCTGTGCCTAAATTATCCAGATATACTTCCCAGGCTAGTCTCATTTTTTTTGATAAGATGGGATCGCATTTATCGTGACCAAAGGGCCACGAACTGAGTATAAAATTTACATCGCGATAAATTATCAGCCATTTCTCTCGTAGAATATCTCGACAAGTTGCTGCTGTCTTTACCTTAAATAAAGCTAAGTATAAATTCGACGTACCACTTCTAGCAAGCATAAAAAGCTCCTGAAAAGTAACTTCAATACCCTATTCAAACTCGGGTTTGTTTGTGCATGTTTGTTAACTCAAAGCTTGACCCTCTTTATCTATGAGAAGATCTTTGGAGACTTCGTTTGAGGGGGTGGTACGGGTAAAATGCTGGAGAACACGATTGAGACTCGCAGAGCTCGAAGGGGACCTGAAGAGTCAGTTTTTATATTTCTCGGTTCCTTTCTCCTGAGAGAAATGGTTCTTGGGTGTCACCCAAAGGAGGTGCAGAAAATTCCTTGTTGTTTGATATGAGTTATGATACATGTTTATATATATCGCGCTTTATGCCAGATTATTTAATCTCACGTGATACAGAAGCCCTTGATCCCAGTGAGGATCTTCGTATCCTAGCACTCAAAGAGACATAGATACTTTCTTAGGTGGAGGTCTCTGATAACCACATGGAAAACATCCAAGACTTCAGACATATTGCTCATTATCCTTTCTTACCTGCGCCACCTGATACGCTTCTCTTAGAGCTATGGCAGCAGTTGATGGAGACATCGACATGTGGCCCCCACCCGTGGCGCCTACGCGAGCCGGACTTTCCTCTTCCCCATCTTTACTGATCTAGAAGCGCAAGCAACGAAGTAATGTCGATAGCGATTCTATCCCGATCCAACCACCATTAGGTACACAGGAGACTGACCTTTGCCAACAAGACCCTTTTGAGTCAAGTGATCTTCGTATCACTCAAGCACCACAGATAAAATCTCTGACAATGATTACAGAAGACGCATTCGAAGAATCTCGGCACAAAGCTCTGAAAAGAGAGAGTATTGCCAAAGAATTCTCCCGAGCTTTAGACGAATTTAGATGTTGTTTACAAGATGCTAATATCTTAGAGGAAGCAGGAAGCCTGTATCAAACTTTTGCTCGTGTTTTGCAAAGATTCGCCAGAGAAGAAAAGGACATAGATCCCCATAATAACTTTCATAGTGGTTCATCAATGACACACAACAACACAAAGGAAATATCAAGAGTAGAGCCTTCATATGCCCACATACTTAGCTCTCATCCTACAATGCCGCCCAATCTCCCTCAAAAGCCACAAGCATCAACTTTACTCCCACCTCCGGCTCGCAAGTTAGATAACAGAATATTTATCAGACTCCTGGCAGACCATCCCAGTCGTAGACATCACGCCCATGCTGTCAAATCAGCTGTAACGGGTAAGCTTGATCTTGACGAAGGCACTATTAAAAAAATCCAGAAAGTAAAGTTAGGTTAAGCAATTGTCACCAATAGCGAGAAGCAGGCAGAACAGATAATGGAGAAAGCCCAAATAGTCAACACAGTCCTTGGAGGCAGAAGAGTGGCATACGTATGTAGTGGACCACGTCCCGCGTAGAGTGCATTCCCTCGATGGCAGCTGCATCGAAATCACCCAAGAAACAGCACTACAAGAAGCGCGTTTAGTCACTGGCCAGACATCGGTCAGGATTGCATAGACTAGAAAATCAATGGAGAATCTAGCACCCACTGGATCAATTATGATTTCATTCACCCAACTAGTTCGCCATTTTAGGCTGTTTAGTACGAGCTCCCTATCTCACCAGATAGTTAAGACACCAAAACCCTCACAGTGCACCAAGTGCTGAGGCTCACGACACAAGACTATGTAACTCTAAGCAAAGATGCATGCAGTGCAGCATCAAGGGTCACTCCAACTGTCAGGAACCCCCTAGATGCGCTAACTGCCATGGCCCGCACGACCGAGTTTTAGAGGTGGAAGGATTACACGGCTTACGCTAACAGAACTCAAAAAAATTCGAAAGGCAGGTCATCGTGCATGGGTTCTAGTAAACCTAGATATTCTAGCTTCCACAGCAACAGAGAATTCAACAAACCCAACCTCATGTCAAAAGGCAACTACAAGCATAGAAGCAGCAACCTTAGAATTTTTCAGGCCAATGTTGCCCGTGGGCAGACCAACCATGACCTCGCTTTGGCTCAAGCAAGTGCGGAAATTTTCAATATAATTCTATCACAGGAACCTTGGACCCTTCCTCAAAAAGACAGAAAAGTGACAAAGCAGCACCTAGATTACGAGATTTTTAGCCCCTCTGAGGGCTGTATCACTAGACCTCGGGCTTTGACCTACATCAGGAAAAAAGATAACTTAAAGGCATGTCAATTTATACTACACGAGTCACCAGATATTTGTTTGATAACAGTTAAGGGAACAGTACCGCCCATCAATAATGTTAATGTTTACAGAACATCAAAAGAGACGGAAGGAGGATCTATGATTACAGCTCTAAAGTCACGGCAGGTAACTCCGAATAGCTTGGTCGTTGGCGATTTTAACACTAGACACACGCAATGGGACAATTCTGCCAGAAATTCCAATAAAGCAGAAGAACTGGTTGAATGGGCACAGCATAACTCGATCTTTATCGCTTCACCTATAGACGAGAGCACGCACGCTCAAGGTAGCGTTTTAGACCTCGTTTTCACCAATATTCTTGGCACTCAAAGTATCAAAGAAAAACACCTGCATACCACTTCCGATCACGAAACTCCAGTAACAATAATACCGATCGGTGGTCGAATTCATGGGCCGCGGAAGAGGCAGTACAAGCCTTCCGCCGAGGCTATCCCACGTTTTGAGCTCGGAGTAAAAGAGACTACATACTCACGCACCTTACCCCACGAACCTGACCTACTGGCCAAACGGATCATCCAGAGCATAGAGGTAAATATGGAACGGTTCCTTCCACGGAATAAGAATCGCGCTCAAGGTACAAAATGGTGGAACGATGAATGTAAGGAGAGAGCAATGGCATACCGCCATGTAAGGAGACAAGCTGATGGCATGAGAGAGAAACATGACCTTCGACGTGCGACGAGGAAAGCGAAAGAAGGTTTCTGGCAAAACCAGATTCAAAAGGCCAACTCTCCTGAGGACATTTTTAAAATTACTTGATGGCATCGAACCAAAGATATATTTTCTAGTCCTCCTATCACGCACGAAGGCCAGGTGTACACGGATCCAGCAAGTAAGGAGCAGATCTTGAGACAAGCATTACTAGAGAGAAGATCTGCAAGCGAAGACATCCTATTTGAACTAGAATCAGATGGCCCCCAACCAAAGCTATACATCCCGGATGGGGTAGAGGAGACAGAAGTAAAACTTTGTCTTCTTCATGGGAAGAAAACGGCGCCTGGCCTAGATGGAATATCTACAAGTATCTTGAGCGCTTGTTGGGACGGAATAAAAGATGTAGTCATATCTCTTTACGGAAACTGCATTAAATTAGGATACCACCTAGAAATGATCAGAAAATCCGGAATAGTAATCCTCCCTAAACCAAACAAGAGGGACCTCTGTTTTCCCAAGTCATAGAAGCCTATCTCACTCCTCTCATGTCTAGGCAAGGGACTCGAGAGCCTAATAGCTAGACGTCTGAGTATTGCCGCAATCAAACATAGGATACTGACTCCTCACCAATTCGGCGCTTGCCAAAACGATCCGCAACCGATCTCGTTAGTCGTCTTATACATGACATAGAAAAGATACGTTCCCGCGACATGTTGACTTCACTCCTCACTCTAGATATCAGAGGCGCTTTCGACACGGTGTTTCCCCGTCGCTTACAAGAGAGACACTTCCAGCAGAGATGGCCAATTTGGGTCATCAAATGGGTGATCTCATTCATGAATAATGGGAAAGCTCAAATACGATTGAACGGATTCAAAAGCCATGAAACACCACTGTGTTGTGGACTACCACAAGGTTCACCATCCTCGCCTATACTGTTCTTATTATTCACAGAACCAATCCTTCGCCTTGGTGAAAGAAACAAATATAGCTTCGCTGATGATATCGCAATCCTCCAGACAGGCCGTGCTCGGAAAAACGAGCGCGTGAAGCACAACTAATTATTAAATGGGATGAAAACAATGCAGTGACCTTCGAACATGAAAAGAGCAAACTTTAACACTTCATGGTAGCACTGAGACCAAAAGAATATCCAGATCTGATTTTAGAGGAGAACAAAATGGTCGCGAACTAGGTAACGAGATGGCTAGCAATCTGGTTAGATAGAAAGCTATCCTTCTTAACCCGTACGAAAAAGTGGACAGCTAAAGCACACGCAGTTGCAGCCCATTTGCGCCGACTTAACAACACCCAAAGAGGCTCCCCCCCACTTAATTCAGCAAGCTGTCAAAGCCTGGGTCCTACCCTTGGTGATGTACGGAACTGAGTCTTGGTGGCCGGGAGAGAACATTATAACATGGAACAAAGGCAAGGAAAAACTCCTTAAGAATAGAAGCGGTTTTCACCAAGAGTTGATTTCAAAATCCGTAATATCGGGAATCAGAGCAGTACTTCCGGTTTTTAAAACCACCCCTCTAGCAGCCCTCCATCGGGAAGCAGGAATACCTCCAACAGACATGCGTCTGCATGAGGCTCGGCTCAAACATGCCCTTCGAATACAAACACTAGACGAGTATCATCCACTCAAAAAGAGAGCCTACAACCAATCTTGTACCCGTCTTACTCAAACAGCTCGCCCCATTCCCATATCTGAAGATGCACATAATGTCACTATTTACGAAAGACACCAAAGACCACCTAAAATACTCAACTTATCCAGCTATGATATTCATGTATACACAGACGGTTCGTGCAACGCAACTGGGAAAGCAGGCGGATATTTTGTCATATTCCAAGCTAAACGTCAAATTATGTCAAAAAGTTTCAGCATCAACCGTGAGGTCGAACCCATAGAAGCAGAGATCATTATCATTGCCCGAGCACTGAAAGTATGCCATCAGCAAATCTTTACAAAATTTTCGAATAATATCTTTGTCTACACAAGCAACAAAACTGCAGCTGAAATTGTTAACGGTAAATTTACTCAGACCTCCCGAAAAGAAGTAGCCGAGATCTCTGAGATTGTGATGGGCTGGAGTAGACGAGAAAGGCTCCCACATGTCAAAGCTTGGTGTATCATTGGAAAGTGAATACTCGGACATGCGGGGATCTCAGCGAACGGAGAAGTGGACAGGATAGCAAAAATAGGGGCTGAGACAGGTGTCCAAACTCAGCCTCAAATAACCCTTCTTATGCTGCGGTTATACGACAGGTACAGCCCACAAGGAAGCGGGTTCTCTCAGAATGGCGACAAAATGAATCTCCGGGTAGATATAGAGAACTTGGCATATAAATTAGTGCACCAGGAAAGCGTCCAGAGGAACTACTCTTAACAAGGACATCATTAAATTTTTTAATCTCTGCGAGAACCGGGTATGGCGACTTTAAAGAATACCATCAAAGATTTCAACATGAAAAGTACGCAAGCTGCACCTGTAGGGCAGACAAGAAGCCGGAACTTTTCTTTTTCTGCAGGTTGACAAGATCTCTAGCAAAGAAAAGGTCGGAAAAAGAAGGCCCAATGAAGCAATATCATGGCTGTTAGGAACTGGAAAAGGTTCGAAAGCCCTCGATCAGATATTGAAAGATTTTCGGAGTAGTCTAAGACATCTAGCAAGGTAGAGCATGAGATGCTTTAATTCCCAAATATGTAATTAATAAATTTTTAGTTAGGCACGAGCATTCGCTGCAGCCATAAGTTCTAGCAGCGCGTCCTACGCCCCAGGGGAGGCTTTGAGGCGACTATCGAAAGACAGTTCAGCCGCGGACGTAAAATGAATCAAATCAAATCAAAATCAAATCAAAGAGGGATATATTTTTACCAATTATTTATGTGAAGGCAACTCTAAGTTATAACAGCCGACAGTGTCTTTGTTCATAAGTAGATGATTTGGGTCGGATGGCTAACTGTTGTAATTTAACCCCAACCCGCTGGCCTAAAGCGGATCATATTTATGTAATTGTTCCCAACGGAAAAAAAGCTCAGTCTTTTTCGACAAGGTACCAGTTAACTCCACTTTCTTTAAGTGGCATAATAGGACTAGCTCTCTTGGGGAGAGTTCAGGGCACATAGTGGAGCCTTCCAAATTTGTACTTAAGACCTAATATGTTTTTCTTTATCTGTTATCCTTTCACCGGTTTTTATATCTTATAGTTTTACACTAGACATCTAATACAATCTGTTTGCTGTTCATATCTTACCTTAGTATAATTTCAACTCTAACTAGCAAGTTTTCTTGGCTGGTCTTATAAGTAAACTCCGCGTCGCTTCAGCACCTGCCCCACTTGAAATAGAATAACCGCAGGTTTGACTTCGGCAGACTCCTCAGCTTTCTCACAAATTGAGTGCGCCTATGATTTAGCATGCGTGTATGGATAAAATTTTTCTCGAATGACTTTTTTTCGGAACTTCATAGTTGAGGTTGGGGTACAGGTCCCCGCTTAACTAGGTAGTGGCATCAGCAACTGCTGCCCACCGTATGAGTGTTCTAATTGTTGAAGGTATATAAGTGACAGAGAAGGAATGACATCACCTTTGACAGTAAGAACGGTTAAGCGTATGATCACCTATCTTGTAAATAAGATAAGTTAGGATTGTTATATCCTTTTTAATTGTGGTAGAGTAGCCAACTATTTATACTAATGTTAACCCTTGTTCTCTACGTAATATTTATGCTATTTATGCCAAAGTAGAAGGAGAGAACATGATAGAATCAAGTATATAACTTTAGTAATGATATCATCATCACATATTAGTAATACAAGCATTATGATTGGTCGTATTCAATGGTAATAACATTATATGGTTCAATACCATTCTGAAATGAATTACAACTTAGTTGTCTATAGTATAAATTACAATACTAATCAATATCGTTATGTTCGAATTCTGTAATCTTGTCTCATGATATTTTCAGTTTTTTCTTACAGTTGATATAGTATTTTGCATTATCCGCTTATCCTCTTTAATCTAGAGTTCTATCTATCTCTTTAGTTGACTACAGAATAATGAATACATAAGTGATGTCTATCAAACACATCTGTATCCTCACGGAATAATACGAAAACAAATTGCAAACATAGAAATGAAATTATCAAACGATTCTCGTAATTTCTTTGACAACAAGGACCAGTCCGGATCTCATCGGAAAATACAA
>MCBS01024896.1:0-15654 GCA_003611235.1 Golovinomyces cichoracearum
ATCTGAGTATGCTTTCGCCACTCTACGAATACGTATCACCGCGAGAGAATGTGGTAGGTCGTGCTGGATTCGAACCAGCTTTCTCCTGTCTCATGTGGGGCATGTGTCCAAGCTGCCCAGACTCTACTTGGGAGAACGGCCCAGATGGCGTACCACTATACCATCCGACCACGAAGATCTCATATTAGCTAATTTTTGTTCCTGTGTTCTCTTTTTTCCTTGAGGCGACTGTGGCCTTTAAAGCCCTTGCCAGTGAAAAGGAATTGTAATAAGCAGCTGCCTCTCCATACCGTATGTGCCCAAATTCACAATCAGAGGTGCATCAATGTTGGAAAAGCCGCTACTTTTGTTCCATTTCTACAGCACTAGAGTTGAGTTGAACGATTGTATAATGCCGGGTTTTGGTTCTGAATTCTGGTTGTCTCGATTCTTCTATCCTTTTCTAATCCGAAACGGTTGATCAAGTCAACATATTTCCGCTACGCTAATTACATAATCAATTTCTGACATCCCTGTTGTCGACTGCCACTGTCCTGACCTAATCCCTGAGCAAAGATTTCCGTTGATTCCTCTGAGCTCAATGCAGTGATTGCGGGCAAATATGGCGAAACTGCCTGTACGGATTTAATGAAATTAGATGCCCTCAAAAGACACCACAAAATCGGAATATCTCTTCATGGAGAGCCTGCCAACCAAGGCGACTCTATTCTTCATAGTTCTCAAGGATGGCAATCCAGATTGGAATCTGGGCGCCTCGTACCCCCATTGTCAGCATCCGCAGTAAAACCTGTCTCAATTTATTGGTCTAAGCCCTAAATTTGAGGTCTCAGAGAAACAGTTCAACTTGTTACTGTCTCGGGGGGAGCGGTAGGAGTGATAGGTGTCACAAAATGGATTCACGTATGATGTGAGAAGTGTAGCACACTTGAGTCTCGGTCTGCTGGAAGGGTTATGTGTTTAGTTATGAGTGTCGCATAGAGTTAGAGTGAATCAAGGGGGTATGGATGGCGTTTCGGAGAGGAAGGCAAGATGTGTCAAAATGGTATAAAAGGTGTTAGTTAGCGTTGCTGGAGTTCTAATATAGAGGGAGGAAGATGAAGGAGAAAAGGGTATCGCGGTGCGTGATCACTTAGTCTTTCTGATCAGTACGATCATTTTGTTCATTTCAGAAATTAGTAGAACTAGTTATATATCTCTTGCCGTCAAACGTTTTTCTGTCTCCAACGGTAGAAATTGTAAGCGCACCAATAGAAACCTCAGACATAGGGTTTAAGAATATTACTTTACGCAGGTTTTACTGTGTAATCACTGAAAGTGTGTCATTACAACAAGCAGCGAAGAGCAAAGCGAAGTGCTGGTGAAGTCATATACTGCACTATTTGGACGTGAATTAACCTTTATCTATCAAATAACAAAAATGAGGAATCAAGGCACCCAAAAGCCTTTTCCATTTGTAGATTAGAAGGACGAGGTACGATTGCGCTCGTCGCAAGAAAATAAGGGATAAAGGCTGAGGGCGATACGGAAGAGATCCAAGGAGGAACAAGCGTTTCCTGTCGGGATTGGGTCTCATAAGTTGAATAATAATTGCAAAGAGCTGCAAACTTAAAAAAAAAAAATATTTTTAAAAAAAAAGGAGAAGCAACTGCCCCACTTGAGTTGGAATGACCGCGGGCTCGACTCCAGCGGTCGTTTATAGCATGTCGCTGAATGAGCGCACATTTGGCTTAGCATGCTAGGATAGACATAGGTATTTCTCGATTTTCCCTTTGTCGGATATTCACAGCTGAGCTTGGGGTGCAAGTCCCTGCTGAACTAGGTAGTGGCATCAGCAACTACTATCCCTCGTATGAGTGATCAATTTAATTTCGATGTGTTCAAATCCTATGATCTTGTCTCATGCCCTACGATTTTAGGCCAAGTCTAAAACTTTAAACTCTATCCCTTCTCCCGAAAAATCATCACGAAAGGTCGGATAAACTCCGGATCTCAACAAGATAGCAGTAGCCTTTAACCACAGTACAATGATTCCGGCGCAGGATCATAAATAGATATGCCACGTCAGAATTCCACTGTGTTCAAGCATCGAAGACCGAGTGTTTGATATAGGTGTTAATCAACGTAAATCAAACTTTCTCGATTGTCATGATTAATAACATACCAAAATCACCACTCTTAGAGACCGATGATGGTCAAATTTTTGCGCTTATCACTGGCGCCAGAGGGTTTGTTTTCATTCCACGAACCATGTGTGAGACTATCTGCTCAGCATGGAAAATTATTTCTGCTAACCTGTTCCCTAAAGCTGCCTTGGGTATTCAATTGCTTCACGTCTCTTGGATGAGTTCCTCATCTCAAGTACCAGCTCGTTAAACAAGAAACTTACATTGATTATTTGCACACGATCATTGGCACAAGCTCAATCCTCAATAATTCATCTCAGAGCCCACCTTCTGAAATTCCTTAGATCATCCCCGTTCGCCGAACAACAGCGCTCGCGGGGAGTATCGATTGGCAAAGATTACGACTGGCAGGACTACTTTCAGCGCGTTCGATTGATCGGGGTGGAGGCTGATCTTTGCGATTTAAGAAGTATCTACATGCTAGCGGATAAATTAGTCAATGGCCTAGAAGATTACGATTACCTCGATACGGATAGAAATAAACATTCTCTGAATTCAGAGGAAAATACATTCCATACACCTTTAAAAACTTATCAAGATGTGAGTGTAGTACAGGGCTGTAAGGGTAGTGATGGGATTTTCCGATTGCCACGGATCGATGTTGTCATATTTACCGCCGGAATCGGAGGATGGACCGGTATTGATTTATATCTATCCACCAAAGCGTTTCTGTTCGATACAATTGAAGCTGTCACCAGGCCAAACTATAATATATCGAGGATAGGCGCTCAGGTTAAGCCGCAAAAAACTGACAGGGCCAGAGACGATCCAAAATCATCGGCCCAGTTTTCTACATCTGGCGTTAAAGGATTAGAAGAGCCACCACTTGGCGAGGTTTTCTGCTCAAATGTTTTTGGTCATTACCTTCTCGCTCATGAACTGATGCCACTTCTTTCTCAACCAGGTACCTCAACTTCACAGTACGGAGGTAAAATAATATGGGTTTCGAGTATTGCAAATTTCCATGACAGCTTTTCATTCGATGACTTTCAAGGACTACAGTCTTTGGCCCCGTATGAGAGCTCTAAGCGCCTCATCGATCTTTTGGTTCTACCCTGCGAAAAGTCTTCTGTAAAATTACCGGCCGAGTCTTTCTTTGATGTGTCGCGCACTATCTCTGGTAGAAAAAAATACAGTCTAGCAAATGCTAACCTTGACAATCAAAGGCTTGTGAAGCCGAAGAACTACGTCATTCATCCTGGGATATTTGCATCTGATATCATGCCTCTCCACTTTATATTGGCACTAGTTTGCAAACTTATATTCTATCTTGTTAGATGGTTTGGTAGTCCGTGGCACACTATCAACCCATACAATGCCGCGATTGCACCAGTTCGGCTCGCTCTGGTAGATAATGAGGAATTAAACAAAATGAGAGAAAGTGATCCTTCGATGTTAAAATGGGGCTCAGCAACTGATTCCTGGGGAAATGCCAAGATAAAGAAGACTGAAGTACCTGGCTGGGGATGGGATGGGAACGTAGACATCCAGCCTGATGCAGAAATGATGCAAGGAAGATTGAGAGGTTCGGGTGATCTGCGAAGGGAAACAATAGAAGACTTTGAGCGACTAAGTGCAAAGTGTTGGAAATACATGGAGGAGTTACGCGATGAATGGGAAGCTGTACTAGGGTTGAAAGACATGAAAGTGTAAAGAAGTAATCATCTCAATCCGAAACCTTACCTTGAAGTCGAAATATCATTAATATTACGAGAGTAAAATTTGAGAGAAATCTAGCTACTTTTTTGAAAAGGGTGTCACAGAATCTGATTAGCGATAGAAGAGATGAATTGACTTTGATATAAAACGTAATTTTTTCAGTTTACTAAAAAAAAATAAAAAAACAGTGACCGAACTCGATTTTCTAAGACCTCTTATCAACCCATTGCAAATAGAAATGACGCCAGAGCTTTCATCCAAATACACATCATGTTTTTCCTCGTAAGCTAAGTAATAGATAAATTTCAAATTACCCTCCCCCCAAAAAGCTTCGGAAATGGGACGCCCCCTTCCTATTGCCAATGGAATCCGGCCAAAAAAATAAGTAAACTCGAGGGATAAGCCTCTTCACGCTCCAAAAAAAGAAAAATAATGATGAGATTCAGTAAATTCAACAAGATTCTCGAGGTGGAATCTCAAAAGCCGGGACTCTATTCTGTAAACGGTCTTCTGCGTGCGGGTGAACCGAAGTGGCAAGATTAGAAGTAGTAATAGTAGAATCTTTACCCACTACATAATCGCGCATCAAAACAGCCGGCCATTCTCTATTCCCCTGGATCGCATTATGTTCGGCGATGCGAAGCCACTCGTCCCATTCAGCCGTTTTGGGCGCTGCTCCCCCTCTCTTGACCCATCCGATCTTTTTGGTCTCCCGAATGGCATACCACATGGTTCGAGTAAAGCTAGGACGTTGCTCTTGATCACCCGTAAAATCATTAGACGGTAAATGAGCATCACGAGAGTCATCAGGCGTTACATCTTCCACGTTGTAATATGAAAGATCCCAAAATCGTGTCTTATCAAGTAGAGATGCTGCCCAGAATACACCATTTAAAACCATATATGATAAACCAATGGCTGCTTGCATGATAAACCCACAATTACCCAATAAAACAACCGAGATCATTAGGAGGACCGTTCCCATACCAACTAAAATTGGATATCCTTCCGTTGTAACATAATATTTGCACTCTTCCGTGCCGGTGTAAAGCTCTCTTGCGACATCTTCATCACATTGTACGAGAAGAAATGCTCCTTCTCTAGTCCTAATGACTACATCGCCCGCGGGGACTTTGGCTTTTGAAGGTCGACTCATCAGAACGGGATGCCACCAAGATGCTAAGCCTACGACAGACGAGACCATAGAAATAGTTGCAAGCGCAAGAATAGCCGTGCCATCGCCAATGATACCTGCCCAGATCATTAAAGCAAACGTCCAGAAAAATGATATGATGGTAATGATATTTAGTGGCGAAGCATGTCGAGCTGGTATTCGTGGTCGGTTATCATCCTTGGTCATCATCCGTTTCAGGTTCCGCATGGTGGATTTTCGGGCAGGAGCTTTGTATCCACTTTCTATGACTCTCGGATCTGTATTCGCAGATGCGAGCATTTGGTCACTCTCTTCTTGTCGCGATGCTATTGGATTAATTTGGTTATGATTACTATGGTTACTGCTACTACTTTTCAGGTCTCGGTTGAACATCCGATTTTTCTCGTCCCGGTGTGTTATTTGGAGCACTTTAAATCCGAATGCGGGTAGGTCATCAATCGGATGCAAGATTTCAGGGAAATAGTTCAGCGTAGGAACGAGCGTGCCATTATGCACTCCAACAACCGCTGCATTTATTTGAGGTAATCGTGTGGGTCGTAACGGTTTAAGAAGTGCTTGAGGAGCCGGTATGAGTCGAGGTAAGACACAATACCAGGACGATGTGAGAACTTGCAGATGAGAATCCATCGAAGACTCACCGATGACGGCCAAAAGGGATACAATATCAAGTCTCCACCCACCCTCGGCATTTTGCCCTTGCGGAAACCAAGAATTTCCCATGCTGAGATCTAATTTGGAAGAGATCCTGAGTTCTTGAAAGAAGTGATCGAGAGTTTGAGATATTTTGGGGGCTGGGGTTTATTATCTATCAAGTCGTTCTGAACAAATTATCTTTGAATAGAAGAAAAAAATTTAACCATCATATCCCGGCGAGAACTGAACTAGAAAAATAAAAATAAAAAAGACTTTGGTCCCGCTTGAAAAGATCAAATTTCTTGATCCAACCAATACTATCATTTTATACCGCGTTCCTCCCAGCTCCAAAACAGTGTATTTATTTTCCCTCGATCAGCTTACTTTCCATTTCAAACTTCGAATCAGTTAGGCTACTTCTAATCTTGGGATTTCGGAAGGTGAAATCTTTGGAATAGACAAAAATTCAAAATATTTCTGTTTTTTGTGACGATGCGTAATCCGAAAAAAAAAGAACGGTGCTGGTTCGGCATTAATTTTTGTTTCGTCGCTCACAGTGTGTGAACTTTGATTTCATGTCCGAGAGAAGTAGACACAGGAAAGATGCTTCATCATTCATGATTCGTAGTGCTCTCATCCGCTACGTGCCTCATTTCATGGATGAAGAATGAATTCACTAGTCTCCTCGAGTCCCGTCGGTATTGAGGTCCGTATTTACTGTAAAAATCAAGTCCTTGGGGTGAGAGAGATAAACCAAAACTTTCTGCTAATTCTCCCTGTACACGTAATTGATGATCAGCACCCTTGAAAACTAATTTCGTGTGGGAATAAAAACTACGCCTAAAAAGGCCCCCCCTCAAAATACACCCGATCACTTATTACGTTAGTCTAATTGTCACAGGCTAAAGCTTGACCTCCGTCTAGGCTATGCTTAGCCTAAAACACTCACATGATCATTAGTAATCATTGTTCCTGTTGCCAAGATCACGATAAAGACACACCTTTATACTCCTTACAAAATCTATTCTTAGCTCATTAAGTTGGATTTAACGTTTTCCTTATTTTTAGCAATTTTTTACATCCAGAAAGATTTACGGACATACCCGAAAACACTAAGCAATACATACACCGATCCGAAAAGACATCATCCCCATCTTTCAGTAAATGTTACACGACAAATCATGATGAAAAGCTCTCTTTCCCATGTTTTTACGTAGATACGTTCAATGAGGCTGTGTTTCTGTTGATGTCACACAAAGGGTACAGTCGAGCCCTAGTTATAAGGATATTGATCTGTCCAATGAATATTAGCCGTATATCGTTTGGAGCTTATCGACGTATGTTTATACGCCAGACTGACGTATCTTGGCACCGTTGTAACGGGGGTTCGACTGTAGTTAAACGTCCAAAATTGATGGAAAGACAGTTCGACAATTCTTCAAGAGAAGTTC
Source organism: Golovinomyces cichoracearum (assembly GCA_003611235.1). Classification (NCBI taxonomy): domain Eukaryota; kingdom Fungi; phylum Ascomycota; class Leotiomycetes; order Helotiales; family Erysiphaceae; genus Golovinomyces; species Golovinomyces cichoracearum. Next base: position 7,101 of record MCBS01024896.1, read on the forward strand.
ACCACGGCGGTACAGCGGTTTAATGATGTTGCAGCACTTGCAAAGGGGGGTGCAAGCTTTACCTAGAAGGGCAACATCACGTCAATGCGCTCACCACGCGTCCATATTGAATTTTGTATACAATTCTAAGACAATTACATCAGTTAGTTGAATTCTAGCTTGATGGATCTTTCAGTTAGTCTTGTTATACATGCGGTTCTGGTGCCTCCTCTTTTCGATCATGAGACTCCATCTGTAGCTGCAAATGGACCTATTCCTCACCCTCCGCCAAAGCACAAGAAGAACGTCGAACTTACACGCGATCAACGACGTGATATTGTCCTCCTACACTCGATTGTTTGGTCTTTCAATCAATCAAGTCACCACTTGCTTTTTCATTCTACAAAGCGACAGATTCAATACCCGGAAATTTTCGAGCTACACCACAAAAGAAAAGCAGGTTGCCCTCCTGTTCTTACACAAGCCCAAGTTGAAGACTTGGTCAAATTTCATTTGCTCAACTCGCCGAGGTTCTCGATTTTGGTATCATAAAAGACGCCATTCGCTCTGCTTTTGCTCGCGAGGGTTTTCACTGTCGATTAGCTATGCATAAACCTCCCATATCTGAGAAGAATTGACAACTTCATCTTGTGTTGACTATCAAGCATGAGGAATGGACAATGGAGCAAAGGTACCAGATCTTATGAACTGACGAGACTTGGATTACCGGAGGAAGGCATATACGAACCTGGTTTACTCGGCGACCCGGCGAGGAGTGGGATGAGACGTGTATAGTTGAAAGACATCAACGGAAGAAGAATTGAGTGTTATGGGGATGCTTTCATGAACATACCAAGGGGCCCGGTATCTTTTGGGTGAATGATTTAGGATAGATTGTTCGGGAAAGCTAATGTCAACACACAGTTCCGATTATCCACGGGTATTTGGAACTCATGCAGCGTCAAGGAACACATCCTGTTCTCATGCAAGATTCTGCCCCAGGTCAACCTGCTGCAGATATCAAAATAGCTCGAGAGCCTGGAATAGTCGTTATCTTTTGGTCTCTTTTCTCTCCTGATTGGAACCCAAACGAGAGAGTCTGGCACTGGAGAGGAAAGATAATGAAGGGCAATGTGCTCCTCTAAGTGTGTACTCGAATGAAGGCTTGTGGGGGCTTTACTGATAGATAGGAATTGTGAAGGAGGCATTGTATGCTATATACTACCCGAGGTATAGTTAAATCTGGCCTGTAGGTAGAGAGGTCCTATGTGAGATGCATAGTCTCAGACTCAGATAGCACAGTAAACCCCCCCCCCCCCCCCCCCCCCACACACACATACACACACTAACCTTCCAAAATGAAGAAAAAAATCAAAATTTTTTGTTTGATACTTCTCCGGAAACAATATTACACTTCCTTCATGATATGTGGATGAGAAGTCCATTATTTCGCTTGAAACAAAGCGACGTTTATGATGATGCTCCCCTTCACCCTTTAAGGAAGGAGGGAGGGGGGGGGAAAGAAAGTGCCAAACCCTAAAGTGCTAGTGCTCTCTTTTACTCCACCCCTCTTCCACGAGGATTTTTGGGACACACTTTTATGACTCGTCAGTCGTGTGTGTGAAAAAAAATCCACTACTTTGTACGAATTTATGAAATAGTAACAGATATTTAGAAGTTTGTTTTTTTCGTGACGGACACAAGTACTAGCGTTTGTAGAATGTAACATGGAGAAGGCTATTCCTTCCGCGGCGACTATATGCAGAGACAGCTCAGCTTGATATTGGGACTACTCATCTAGGGGGGGGTGTACTCGATGATACTACTCAAGACCTTTTGATAGGGACTCTCACCCTTCTCTTTTTACCGTGAATATCCACCTAAGGGAAGACAAGAGAAACCCTTGGCTACTCTAAAATTTCTTTACCATCTTATATGTAGCCACCGCGCGATATGTGGTTTTAGTCCCCCCTTTCTCGAGTGAAGCAGGTGTGCATGCTATCAGACTCTAATTTGGGGAAATTATGACCAGAAGGCGGACAAAAACGCCTTCTATCAATGTCTATTTCTGTTGTGTCGGCGCCACTATTCGAACCAAAAGCTTGATCCATATGGCCTATTCAAACCTTGTGACATTTCCGTCGATGTTCAGACTGTCCCACCCCAGAAATCCTAGCTTCCTTATCTTACATCTGAACCATCTCTCTTCCTCCTCCCGTTGTGAGATCCCTCGGATTTGGTGGTCATCAATTAATGCCCCGTCCCAATATGTCCCCGAGACCTCATATTCCACGGCTAAAATCCTCCTTTCTGGGTGTTCATAATATCGTGGACCTTTAGCTCAGGTGATGGTCACAAATGATTGAGGATTTCTTCGAAATATCTTGATGTCGACGGTTAAGTCAACTTGATTTGGTTGAAAGTTTTCTGAGAGCGACATAAGTTGAGCTGGGATCTTTTTGGTGACAGAGAACGAAGTAATAAGAACTTCCGAGATGCTGAGAAGGTATATGAGTTTAAACTTTGATTCAAATGCGACTTTCTTGGCTATCTCAGATATGCAGAGCATACTAAGCGTTTACACCGGCACCGCGTGAAGTTGAAGAGTTCGTATTTGCCGGCTTGTGAGATAATTATGTGTTTTAGTATCCCAGACACAAATCCACCGCTATTTGGTGTGAGACCGGTAGGATCCACACAAATGATGACTCACCTCGAACACTACCTAGTCGTGAATTTGATTATATCTGCTACTACCATGCAATGTTTTTTGCTCAAAAATGGTATCCTTTGCCCGATCATCAATACTCGCCAATGAGAAAAGCAAAAGTCTCAAAAGTCTTTGCATGTTCTTAAATGAACCCATTAATTTTTACTATCAACTCAGTATGAGATCCGAGAGTCCTGTCTTTCTCAAGTATAGTACGTGGCCAGGATATTATACTCTATTTTTAGATCTCTAAACTGCCGGAAGACACATAAAAAATCCAATATGAACAGGCTACCGGAGCAACTAATCAGACACTGCCTGGACATTCTAGAGGTAGTAATTCCAATTCTTAAATTGACTTATTCAGGATGGAGGCTGTAGCTGTTCATCATAGAGGAGTACGGGAAGACTGACTTAATTTTGGTCTTCATGTGGGCCTTTCCCATTGGGTTTTCTCATATTGTTATTTTTTCCTCAGTTCGTGGTTCTTGGATCATGGCGAATGTTAACCTACCCATCCGATCCGATATAACTAGTTAGTTCAAATGTGGATTCTAAAGTTCGAATTAAGAAAACCAAATAAGACGACAAGATACACCGAATTTCTTTCTCACGGACTTGCTTTAACTCACCATTAATGTAAACGCATTACTCTCTGGCTTGTACTAAGTATTTATTTTATGTCTTCCTTTACACAAATTCTCTATGGATTTCTGGGTCCATTCTTTTCCCATCTCAAGCTCTGACAGTAGAAAGAATGGTCTGGTGACTTTTCCTTACTATAGATACAGAGTTGTGTAGCTTCCGTATTTTTAAAACTGCAATGATATCCCACAAAAACCATTTAACCGGAACTTGTGTCAATTTAATTTCCCATAAGTTTTTGTGAAAGCATATATAGCTCTGGTAGAAATTTAACGCTCATATTTGTGTTTAGTTCTCAGTATCGCTTTGAAATATATTTTTGCCAGTAGTGAGTGGGGATGGCCTTGGGTTGGATTTTTTACTATCTGTCTTGCTCACCTTATTGAATGTTCTTTACGTTGTGACTCTCAACTGCGGGCTTTTTTTGGCAAAAGTATTTTCTCGCTCGCTCCCCTGATACTCTAGTGACCCAAGGTCAATCTTGCCCGTAAAGCTTTTCTGGGTGACTCAGGTCGTTGATCGCTTGGACCATGCTTCGCAAAGCTTCTGTAAATCTATTATCTGAACTGCACTTAAAGTGTCTTGAGAGCCGGTATGAAAATTGATAGCTGCTTCCTGGTTATCGAGATAGATTGTTGCGTTAGAAGCGTGGCCCATTATAATATTTGAACAGGCTACTCAAAGGCCTTCTCCAGCGTCAATGGTTTCAGGATCATGTAGTTCTTTTGTTTGTTCTAAAAGGAACATACCGCAGAGAATTTCTTAACTGTTGTAGTAAACGAAGTAGCCTGTACCTGTGTTCCTTGTCAGGTCAACCGATCTATGTGAATACACCATTAAATTAAGAGGACTGCTAATTTGTGTTCATTCATCGTACATCCAAAGTACGTGTTCTTGGCCAGTGGTCCCGGTCTTCGGTTTTATTTTCTCTCGACAAATGGTGAATCCCGGTTGCTCTAAGGATTCCAGAGAAAGTGATTGTGGCAAAAGGAGGCGAATCCATCCAAACAGAGTAGAGTTTTATCTATGTTTGAGGGAGTTATCTAAGCCTGCTACGGAAATTTGGGTTGGAAGTCGGTTAGGTAAACGGTCCAGCCAGGCAGTTACCGGTTCCCAACTCATTTGACGTAGTAAAATTGGTATCTGTGTAGTCTCATACACAGATAATACAAAATGCGCAGCTCAATTAATTGCGGCGTACATCTAACACACTATTCATTGTCAATTATATAGTCCGAAGCATGTTTTAGCTCTACAGGGTAAACTTGTAAATATACAGCTTTGGGCTGCCCGTGTTGACAGTGAAGTATTTGCACCTTGAATATAATTGTCTAGTTGACGTGCGTGATCTATGACGACTTGTGCTCTCTAGTGTGCACGGTGAAAATGCTACCTGGGCGAAAACTTCTTGTCATATAAAACAACCAGATATCTAGTGTGGTTATTTGCGCCAAATTCATAGTTAACAGCTCGGACTAGTAATGTGCAAGAAATTCCCTTGCGGTTGATGTAATGAAATCCAATAGTTGTGATGCAGCATAAATTTTGATTTTGGTTTTCACAAAAATGAGCCAGATCGAGTTAGCTTCGCAATCTATAATGATATCCAGACAGTGTATGTACAGTGGCAGGAATTTCTACATCGGCGGTCTATCCATATCGTTCGTATAAAAGTCTGGGAATAGGCTTCACATTGAAGGAACAGGATACATAACACCCATGAACCCTGTAGTAGGCCACCGAGGATTGGGATGGTACAGTCTTCACCAAACTTTGGTGGGTGCGTGGCGAATATGTTGAAAGAAAGGAATCCGTCCAGCTAATAACTTTATTAGGCCGTTCTTGAATGCACAACTGGTGTATTAAACGATTGCATAAAGCCAAATTAAAGGCACACTTCACGCCGACTGACATTATGCCTGCGTCTCCTCCGTTTTCACCAGTGGCATGAACGTCACAAAGGCCGTGTGATTCGACATAAGGCACAATGCAATGCTCACAGAAATGGAGATCGTCCTCAAAGGAAAAAGTATAGACAGAAAAATTAGAGATAGCAAGACTGGATGTTAAATATTTATCATCACTGCACAAAGGAGTATCGAAGAAATTTCTGATGCTTTTCTTTTCGTTTCGTTGCATATATTCTTGCTATCTTTCGTGTCTATTTAGGTCTAATGCAAGCGAGAGATCGGGTATGATGGCAAAACCCTCTTGCCACCCACTTCCTTCCATTAACAACCGCAGAACGTACAAGTGTTCCAGCGACAGTTAGAACAAGCAGCACCTGAATCAAGAATGGATTGTTCCTCCGTTCATGAAATAATAAAACTTGAGACTTGAATTAGGACTCCATGGACACCAAAGTGTCATTAATCCTCAAACCTACACCTCTGCAACGGCAGGATTGACCACGTACAGCTTCCAGACTTTTCCACAAATCTACAATAAATTTTTCTACAGAAAAAATATACGAAGTATTCCAGGGATTTTTAAACCTGTGATGGGAAAGATGGTGATGGAGAATACAGCAATGTTCGGGGCATTAAAGCCAGAGAATTTGGATGTTAAGGGAGAAATAGAAAATTCGCGAAAAGAAGTCCGAAGTACATATCTGATCAAATGCAGGAGATCCCGCTCATTCTTACCATATTCACATGAAATACTTTATGCAGTCAACATGAAATTGATAAGTAGGAAAATCCTGGCACGTCGAAGTTAAGTTGAGCTCAGGCACAACGATCGAGGCAATTTCATAGAACTGACAACAGCTCGGACAAAAGTTGATGTAATGCTCCCACATTCGAAGAAAACAAAGGAGTGTTGGCCAATATGAAGTGTTTCCAACGAAGTGCTCATGCTGTCGAACTTGAGAGATCCCATATGACGCAGGGGCCAGAGAAGACAAAAAGGTACGTTTACGAAAGTCCTCTGGCCTTTGATCTTCTATCCACACTGCGATGCATAGCTGCATGAGAAGGTATGGGTCCTATCACTGATATGGCACTGAACAACACAAATTGATCAATTTCACAGTAACAAAAGAGGTAGCAGCAAATCGGCTACTGAAGCAAGGGGCACGCTTCCATGGCAAATACCACAAGGCAGAGGATAATAATTCGCTTGGGCCCGGCATGCGATGCCATGTAATTTTTATAGGATATCGTACCCTGTGGCCACGGTGGGTAGTTTGCAGTGGGGTTAAGTGGGGCGCCTATTCGCTCCAGTGGTCAGGCCCCTACTAGCGCCTGACACGACAGGGGATAAATGTTTTGTCCTGGACTTCAAGTCATACACTAAGGGCACAACTTCATGTCACGTCATCGTCTGTTTTAGGCAAATCCACCCCATTCACTCAGGAATTCTTTGCCACCACCTCTATCTCTGGCGACCGCTGAAAGATTATAGGGCTCTTTTCATCTTGTGCTTGAATGACAATAAGAATTAGATTTCTCAATAACAAAGTTGTTCAGTCAGCTGACACATGGCTTTACTTGTTACTAATCTTATTTAGCTGATGACTCCACCTCAGACCCACCTCCAACACCTCGATTCAAACAATTATCCAGAGATCAAAACATTTTGGTTACTCGAAGACTTAAATATAAACGAGTGAACCTGAAATAAAACTTTCAGATTCACGGACTCCATGAAGCTGGCAAAAATCTGACGCAAATTGCCGCGCAACTTGGCATTTCTCGGGGACAAGTTAGCTAATCACTGCGCCGCGGAACTGACTCCCTCAAAAAGATGAAAGGACCATCCCTGACCCTAAAAGTAGATTATGTTAATCAGATTATATCTCATGTTGAGTCTTGACCTGAAAATCGCCGCAGGATATTCCCAGAACTCGCCTCTGGCCCCTTTCAATATCTTGGTGTCGGCGAGCGGGTAATACACAACGACCTTAGAAAAAGAGGATATCGACGACATTCAGTCCTCTCCAGGTCTACAAAATCTCCAAAAACCATGACGACACGTAGAAAATGGGCCGAAGCTCATCTTAATGGGACATTTGAAAACAGGATGGCAATTTTTAGGACACACGAAACTTGGGTAAAGGTTGGAAAACATTCCAGAGACCGGGTAACAAGACGTGTTCATGTTTTCCTCTTCAAAAAGAAGGGAATTTGATGCAGTAAAAATGTTTGCTAGACTTCCTAAGAGCACAATGCTGATTGAGTCGGAGAAAAGTTGAGCAGGGCTAGCTGCATATTCTTGGGCTGCTTTGCAGACTCGGAACAAGGCCCCTGTTTATTCTGGGAGAAGGAGTGGAAGTCTATCGACGGCATGGTCTCGATGAGACCTTGGCTCTCAATTTTGCAGGATAATGCCCCTGCTCACGCAGCAGAAAGTACGATGGAAGAAATGAGCCTAAGGCTCAATGAACCGATCATTTGGCTGGCCAACTCGTGTGATCTTAATCCGATTGAAGCTATTTGCGATAGGATGATGAACTAGATCCAGCGTCGTTATCCGAATCTAGGTGGCGAAAAGCTGCACACTCAGGAGAGAGTCTTCACGAAATCATAAGGGGGCATGGGCCTCAGTGTCCCTCAAAGATGTTGTGAGACTGATTGAGAGTATGCCGGCAAGATACCAGGCTGTAGTAAATGCGAATGGGGAACCAACTAGATATTAAGGCCTGAAAATATTGAAGCCATGTGTTCAGATGCAAGGTCAAGGTAAGACGGAGGGGTCGTAATTTGCAATTCGAAAATCTTTGAACTCTTCTAAATTAGTTAAAGAGTCAAGTAGTAAAAATGCACAAATTTTATGCAGCTGATAATTATACGGATTAGGTTTAGAGTCAGGCAAAGACCCAATGCAAACTAACCAGGTTGGAAGAAAATTGCCATGCAAAATTTATCGAGAATTTGCTCAAATGCGGGGCTGGTCCCAATGAGGAAGGCGGCTAAGCCTAATTAGGCTTAGCAAGAACTATCAAAACCCTGCTAAACTCTAACACGGAGGATCTACTGTGAGCATTGGTGAAATGCGCGTTCGGTACGGCTTTGGATCAATGGCAGATATGAAAACCTTGCTGTTTTAAAGACATTAATTTGGGCAATCTTAACATGAAGTACAAAGCTATCAGAAAGTTCTTGATAAAAATTGCTTTTTTTGGAAGAATGGTTTGGTTGGGTCGATTCAAAGATGCAAGGTAGAAAAGTTCATTCTTAGTTTGGAAAATTTCCCTGTTGTCACAGGCCTGAGGCCTTT
>MCBS01024897.1:0-15656 GCA_003611235.1 Golovinomyces cichoracearum
TCAAGTGGAGCATGTGTCCAAGCCATCCAGAATCTACTTGAGAGAACAGCCCAGATGGAATACCACTATACCATCCGACCTTATTCTGTAAACAATAAGTCGTGGAAATCTGTCGCTCACATGATACGCGTTTGTTTTTTTTTTTACTTTCTTTTTTTTTTGAATCACATTTCCCTTTTCTCGGCTACACAAATCAAGCATGCGGTGATGCATGATGGGCGGAAAAGACACTTTTCTCATTCTCTTCTTAAGAGGCAAATCTATATACAGTCAGACCTCATCTATATCAGGAGTTTTAAAATCTTAATAAGAGGTTTTCTGTTGGTGCGCTCTAAGTTTCTGCCAATAAAACCCTCTTATTTTAGGGGTTAAGAACTACTAGATGAGGTTTTGACTGTACGTACAAGTTGTCAACGGCTGCATACAGTCGTGTGTTTACAACAATACCTGAAACAAGACATCCTCCGTTAGAAAAAAATATTAAATAAATTAAAAAAATACCTGATTGGTGTTGTTTATCGTGCTATATGAGTCAAAAGACCATCTTCGCATATTGAGCTCCTCTCTGACCCAGACCACACCTTGTACAGTGCTCCTATTTCCCTTAAATTACGAACCTAAGATCATCTATACAGTGACTCTCGACGCACAGTCATTCGGCACAGTTTTATCCTTTAGAATCCCAGCACCTTTAACTGCTGCTAGAATAACTGCCCTTGAAAAGGGCTGCAACTCTGACCGGGCGAGGCCTAGACATCAATGCCACACGAAAGGCGCCTGTTCATCTGTATCTCGCTAACATCTCACAGCCCCCAAAAAATCCTCCTTGTACCGACACCGCCAGCGATCAGGTGCTCTTTCCTCGGAAGGCGGTATAGCGCCACAAAAGTTTTGTAAAAAAGAACCGAGAAATCATCGCAACGTAAGGGGGTCGACTTGGTCTGATCGTCGCCACTGGATCGGAAGAAGGGTGTTGCTTCGGAAACGCATCGGATAACTTCTCCCTCCGTGATCAAGTGATGTTTGCGCGTTCCCTTTGGTTGTGAAGACGAACTTCAGGTCCCAAGGGGATACCACGAACTGGTAGATACTCTGACTTGGTCACCCAGATCTGTGCGGTATAGACGTGGGTTTTATTTCTATTTTTATTTTTTTAACGTTACCGGGCACCAGCCTATCAAAGGGCATTTACACGGGTAGATGATCCCGAAATGGCTCGTGACTACCCACGTGACGAGCAAACAAAAAGGAAAAATAAAATAAAAAACACTCTCTCTTTCCAGGTCCAGTGCCCCTGCGCATCGCCCATATCCTCGATATAAGACTACCAAGAGACAATTTCCACAACTTCAACTTGACTGTTGCGTGCTTTTTCCCCTCCAAAAAATAAATATTCACGGAAGAGGTTACATTGCGTAAGGCGATGGTCCTTGTAGTGGTATCTGCAAATGAAACCTGAGTCTGAGTGTTCGAAACGTAAAACTGAGTCATTTCTACGAATCACATATCTTACGTAATCGTTTATGTCATAGCCTAAAGCCTACATACACAAGACCGATTTAAAAAAAACCCCCCGACTTGCGCCCACTGTCGCGGTAATGACCCAAGTCGATTTCACACCCCTCCGCCGAAGCAAACCCGACGCGTTCTATCTACAGAGCGTCGATAGCACTATTCAGGCCAAGTCGAAAGTAAAAAACAGTTTCGTCTTAGACACATATCTATATTTTCATTACATAATTCGAAAATACCATTAACAAGAATATTTTTCAGATAGGGAATTTAATTCTTAGCGAGCATAAGCTCATAGAGCATGACACCAGGAAGGCCGGTTCTTCTCCTGCGTCTATACACAAAGTTGGCTTACTCTGACATCTAGATCACTCTTCTAATGGTTGTACCCACTGATACCACTCGATATCTTTTGCTAGGGATTCTCCCTCTTCTTTTAATCGTGAGTATCCACCAAAGGTATAATATGAAAAACTTCTGGCTAGCTTATTTGCCTTCACCGTCTTGTGCTTAGCCACCGTGCGAGATATGGTCTTACTGTCCTCCCGTTCTTGAGTGACATAGGTTTCCAGGATACCCAGACTCCATGTTGGGGAGATGACTACCAGGAGGCAGACTAGAAAGCCTTCCATCGTTGCTTGTTTTTAGAGTGTCGGCACCATTATCCGAATAGAGGACTTGACCCATATGGCCCAATCAAATATTGTGAAATTTCCGTCCATGTTCAGACTGTCCCGTCTCAGATATCTTAGCTCCCCTACGCCACATCTCAAACGCCTTTCTTCCTTCTCTCCTTGTAAGATCCCCCGAAGTAGGTTGTCATCAATGCATGCCCGTCCCATTATGCCTATCGAGAAAATTTGTAAAGGCATAAATACTAATGTCAGTTTTTGATATATTTTTTATTTATTTTACAACGAGCCTAACTATCAAATTAGAATTGCAAGAGTGGAGCCGTATTGAATCTAAGTGACTGAAGCCATGCTAATCTTGTACATGTCTTGAATAAGAAACGTCCTGATGCTCAGAGATCTTTAGACAGATCCTGGTATCGCGCGCTGTGACACATCGCCATCACAAACGTTTCCTTAGTCTCGGTATCAATGCATTCGGGCCCTGATCAGGCGAGCATTGTCTCTGACTTCGATTAATCCGTTTTCAAATGTAATGCCTCAACGATAAAACCACTGAGCTCATAAAAATACTCTCTTTTCTTCACTTACAGAAAATCTCCATAGCTCTCTTTGACCTTCAGGTTTCTCTCCGCAGAGAAGATTATACTCGTACCAGGATTTGTGCCCGTCGACCTTCATCCTGCATCGACTAATCATGAAATCGGGATTTATTCACAACGACAACAATATTTTGGAGCGTGTTTCTTTAGGACTGAAGTGGTGAACAAGCTGATTGTGATCAACATGCGCATAAGTTCATTGCATACTCTCCCCAAATTTCTATGTTTACGATTGAGAGCGAACTCTTCCTTACTAGAGCGAAAAGTTTATTCTCTAATTTGCACTGCCGTTAAGGTTTGATCGGTGGGATGACAACAAATGAATATGTCCAGATTGAGTTAAAGAACTAGTAAGAAACTTTCTTGGAGATAAATTCGTTGTATTTTAAGTGATGAGAGAAATTAAACTTGTGCAAAGATGTATTTTTTTTGGCCAACGGGTTATCCAGCTAGTCGAACTAATTGTCGGGCACAACTTTTTTTGACTTCATTTCTAAAGTGGCAGTCAGAATTAGCCTAAAAAGAGGATAGGTTCAGACGGAGATTCCACCTAATCTGAAATCGTTAGACTTGCATCCAAAAACCCTCATGTCGCGTCAGAGTCCACGGTCGCTAGATTTACTTTTACTCAAAAATTTCTTGATCTTAGATTCTTACCTAGCTGAAACAGGTATTGAGAGTCATGCAACAGAAAGGTATAAGGAGCAGAGGAAAAAAAAGAAAAGATTCGAACTATCCTGTAGATGATGTTGAGAATCCGTCGATGTACAGTTAGAGCACTCGTCGCATCAAAATCTTGCTGATTTCCCAGGACTGATGTAGTGACATAGGACCAAGCGTTAAGTACATGACGAGTTGTTACATTTCAACATATCTAGCCTTATCAGCCAATGGGGTTGGTGAGTTGAATTTTTGGTACACAGGCACATTTCAATCCCGCGTCGTCATGATGACATAAATTCTAGATGCCGCACGGTTTTATTGTCCTTGGCAACAGTAAGCCCGGGCGTCTATCGCCATAAGTGCCCATAGCACGGTAAACTGTGACGACATATTTGGTCCTTAGATATCAATCGAGAGTTATTTAGTCGTGGACTAGCCATCTTCGATAGATACCTCTCGACACTAATGAAAAAACCTACGCACATCATACGGTAGTCGGAACCAGGGTTAAGTAAAACACTTACGGAACAATCCGACTTTGGGAATCGTATTCCGCACGGTGGAACCAAATAATTGCATGAATAACTCAAAGTGCCAAACTTGATTGTGAGGGGTAGGTATCCTCCCTAATGCGGATTTGATCTCTTTGCTTGAATCAGCTTGGGGAGAAGCTTGGGGTGGGCTAAATGATTTTAGAGTCGCCATGTTGTGAAATTCAGGCTTGTGGGACAATATTTCTTGACTTCATTAATGTGACAACACTTTAGGTATTTATCCTCCAAAGGATAGCTTTATTTCTTTGGAAGATTATCTCTCAAGGCCAAAGTTTTTGAAAAGGGGTGATAGCTGCATAATAAATAGGATATAGGCAATATAATGAAGAAAAAGAAATTTGATATTAAAGATAACAAGGCTTTCAAACCTGGAGATGAGTCCAGGAATGATTATACTATGATGATCTCATGAATGTCAAGTTTTGACTCATTTCATGAATTACTATCAAGTGAAAGTGTAGGCCACTCATCAAAATTCCTTAAACTTCTTCACGGTAGATCTATCAAGAGCACTAGCCTAGACCTGCAAGGAGTCGGAGGCGCTTAAATTCATCATAACTAGGTGCCAAGTTCTTCCAAAAGTTAATTCTCCTCCAGTAAATTTAGATTCAGCGCTTAAGTGAAAGGTGGCAGTTTGAGATGTCATATGTGGCACGTCTTTTATTGGATGTTAAAGTCAACAATCATCCCATTATTGTTATGATGATAAACTCTTTAAACCCCATAGATTCCGGCATTATTGTGATTCTGATTAGCCCAAATTAGGAAGTGATTTATGGCGGTTCAAACGGCGTGGCTTTGAACAAGCCGGTGACTTCACATTCTCGGCGGTTCGCTCCACCTAATTTCTAGGAGAGTCTTTGCACTACCCGTCTCAGCAGAAAATGCGGTTGATTCGGGTGGTCGCAGAAGAGAAAAGGTCTTAGCTACATTTTAATCATCACTGGCAGGGAAAAATCCGAATATGATGGTTGCAGAGCTTCTTGTAATCGGCCATTTTGGCTGGGCTTGTCATCGTAAGGGACTTGTTTATGCAATATAATGGATCAGTGAGCTTACTAGGTCTGATTAATGTTTGTAGGCAATACGCCTACATGACGGGCTCTTACTAGCACCTGCCTTGTCGTTGATAGACGATTTTTTCTTCTTTATATCTGTTTTTTCGAATATGGAAAGGGATTTGCTTCATCACTTGGGAAATCATGAAAAATATGCTTCGAAATCTACACCTTAACAACCATCTGCGACGATGCTGTACAATCTAGCGATAATCTGTACATGTAGCAACAAGCCGGGGTCATTGAAACGTCAACATCCTCTGAATATATGCCTGCTGGGGAATAGCGATTGAAGCTGTAGCTAGCCACCTATACATCCAATCATCGACCAATCTTTCCTATGTAGGATTTGAACCAAATATATCTTGCGTCTGGCCTTCTGGAACTGTACTTAGCTAATTTGCCTAGACGTGTGATGGGGCCATGGCGCTCAAGTAACTTGGAAACGAAGTGAGCCAAGCTGTGAACAACACCTTACGTGCTTTCCCCTTTTGCCGATATGGCTGGTTATTTCTGTCTAGGTTTGCGATCGTCGGCTACGTAAGTTCCTCACTTAATGCAATAATCCCCATGCATTTGTGCATGGGATAACATGGTTTCCATTCCACATACAGCACATCTTTCAATCTATAAATATTAAACACACTTAAAATCAACAATATCGTTACTAAATTTTAAAAATTTAGATATCGTACTGTCACTCCAATGCACCGTCAGTTACCTTAACAACTGCTAACTGAGCCAAGGTGATTGACCCAGCAAGATGGCAGGATACAAACAAGAAAGTGATCAAGAGATGGCGGAAATCTCTCCTGACGCACACCGACTTCTTTCATCGCCTTCAGTTTCAACTCAGCTTATCCAAGATCATCAAACTCAAATCATTCGACCGATTTTTCGTGCACTTAAATGGTTCGGCGACCTGATTCGTCCAAGTATTTTTACGCCAAGTACTCGTCGGAAACTTGGCCCAACAGCTTATCTAGATGGTCTGCGAGGTTGGGCGGCATTCATGGTGTACTGGCAGCATCATCAGATTTGGGCCCGAGTTGGCATCTCTGCTGAACATATATTCGAGAATGCTTGGGGCTGGGACGGTAGACACTACTTTTGTGCATTTCCATTCGTACGAAGCCTTTTTACGGGTGGACATTGCGCGGTTGCTGTATTTTTCGTAATCTCTGGTCGAGTGCTTACCGCTAAACCGCTTTCTCTCCTTCACGCTGGCGAGAATCTAAAATTTGGAGATAGCTTATCCTCAGCTCTGTTTCGCCGATGGCTACGATTGTACATACCCTGCATCTGTACAACCTTTTTGTATATGACATCTTGGCACCTTTTTGGTATCTGGACCGCTTATCCAAAACACGAAGCAACATGGCTGGATGAATTATGGAATTGGTACAATGAGTTGAAGGGATTCAGCTTCGTCTTCCGCTCAACGGGCCCGACGGCTCCGCCATGGCTTACGTATAACTTTCATTTGTGGTCTATACCAGTCGAATTCCGTGGATCGATTTTGGTTTACACGTCTATGTTTGCTTTTTCAAAATGCACTCGTTACGCAAGAATCTATCTCTACTTTATTTTAATTTTTTATTTTCTTTACATCGCCGACTCTCCTCACTACTCCATGTTCACTGTTGGAATGCTATACTCTGATCTAGATTTGCAAGAAAACTCTCATAATCTCCCCAAATTTTTCTATCAGCTGAGAGATTTTTTTGGGAAATTTCAAACACTGGTGTGGAGTTTCTTTTTCTGCATCGGCATGTATTTAAGTGGCGTTCCATCTCTTCATAATGACATGGATTCCTTAAGAAAATCACCTGGATGGTACTATTTGTCACATCTTGCTCCTCAAGGTACTCATGATTTCAAATGGTTCTTTCTTTTTTGGGCTTCGACAATCATCGTTGGAACTTTACCACGGCTTTCATGGCTAAAGGGATTCTTCGAAAACAGATTCTGCCAATACCTCGGTAGGAATTCATTTGCTCTATATCTGGTACATGGTCCTGTGCTGTGGACTTTAAGTGACCGCGTATACCTAGCAGCTGGTTGGACACGAACTGAAAACGTCGATGGTCTGAGAAGTTGGATGAACATTTACCCAATTTCATCAGCAGGCCCACTAGGCCTAGAACTCAGATTTATAATTCCGCATATAATTATTCTACCTATCACTCTGTGGCTAGCAGAGATTACCACAAAATTATTTGATGAACCAAGTGTTAGGATTTCTCATTGGGCCTACCAGAAAACCTTACCCTCTCGAGATGTATGAGCACGAATTATTTTTTCCTTTCTAAAAAATTCAAATCATCGTTTCAACTTTGTCTAGGCTATGATCGCAACCTAAAGTTCTTGAAAAAATATCATGATTTTTTTGAGAATATCAGGATGTTTACCGACCTTATAAAAGCAAGATGAAAAGTTTTAGGACAAGTGGGTCGAGGTAAAATTGCATCATCTCAAATTGCAGGACTCAGTTAATTCGAGGCTTTATTCGAGATTCCAAAGTCACTTTTTAGCAATTGCATCTGCCTCAAATCATGAAGAAGATGTGAAAATCCTTCTCGAAACCTAAATTTAGCCTCTAAATTTCAAAGGGATTCTTTTCGGAGAGAACAAATCGAGATTCAAAACTGCCTCTCCTAATAAAACCCTCGAGGCATCAGACACTACGCCAAAATCTAAACCTTAAACAGTGACGGCAAGAGACGATTTTTAGAAACGACGAACAATCTGAAGACTTTATTATCTTGATGATGCGGAAAGAATAAATTGCAAATCGGGCCTAGGTCTTAATAATTGTCTTGACGAATCAAACTGGAAAATAATTTTGTGTCTCTATTATGCCAACGTGGTTCAATAATATTTTTTACAGACTCATCTCTATAAATTAATTTGTCTAGTACTAAAAATATACCCCAAAACTATCACGGGGCTCATATTTTTCTTCCGAAAAAATTTGTCAGTTATCATTAAAGGCTGTCACATTGTGGGAAAATCAATCAATTGCTAAGGCTCCCCGATATTTAACGGCATAAATATAAGAAATATAAGAAATCGGCACATTCCCGAACACAACTGGAAATCATTTAAGGCCAATACACGGGATCGAGGAAGATTGATCACAACGTTATCTCACATTTTGATGTAAGGCCATGAAAATTAGTCTGCGCTTATGTTCCAGACAATTATCCAAGCTCACGCGAAAATCACCTCTGATTATAGTTTTGAATACCAAGGATTTTATTCTTTCTCTCATTATCTCTGATCGTGCTACAACCCCAATATCTCTAATTTTTACTTAACGAGTTATTTATACATTTTTTCTGGTTCTCATTTTATTTATCTCTCACACCAGCTTAAATAGAAACACGTTTCTCGGTACTACTCTTACTCTCGTATCTTGAAAATTTTTGGATTTATTCTCTACTAATCTGTTAATATTTTAAAGGTTTAATAAGGAATTACTGAGAATCTTTTGAAAGAAGTACAAGAAGTAAATTTTAAATATCTGTAGTACAGCCTACACTATTTGAGTAACCTCCGAGGTAGAGCTGTCGATAGGAATGAAAAAGGTTGTTGGTGTCCAAAGTAATTAAACAGTACTGTCTTTGGTCATGAATAGTATCAGTGTTAAAAGAACTGAAAATTTCTTGAGGAATTGAGAGCCAGTCTTGTATAGGAGTTTAAACTCTTATTCGATGATTTATGAAACAAACCTTAGAAAGATTGCTTATGTACAAAAACTACGAATTATTTAAGTCGTGATTACCTTATTCGCCAGTCGATCTTCTGGTACTAAGATTGAGAAAAAATAATTGAGTGAAGCACTTGGAACAACATGAATAGCTGGAGTTGTAGAATTCAAAGGCAAAAATTACCCTAGCCGAAGAAATATCCTTCCAGATTATCGTACAAAATAAAATTACTGCAAAGACTGCCAAATTACAACAATATAGTGAGTTATTACGTATATCCAGCACATATTCGATATCACACCATTCTCTATATATTCCCATATCTCCCGAATTCGTTCAAAAATTCAATATAGCCGCCTATATCAGCAAATGAGAGAAGGCGTAGGCTTTAAAAATCGCAGTCAATCCAGGCCAATACTGAAAAGATATCATATATCAGAGCTCCGGAGCTAGATGAGCTATTTAACTCATTTGACAAAAACGTGTCACCTGTTAACTATCCTTCGGGAAAAGGCGAGAGTTTGTTTTTATTGTTACCGCCTCTGAGCTATATTTTGCTGGATTTTTCTCATCCTCATGCACTCCACCTGCTGTTATAGATGCCCGATCTGTACCAGCAAAAGCGTCTTGAGATCGAAATGGTATTATGACAGTAAAAGTCATTAGCTGGTTCGATATCGTGAGTTGACCAAGTCGCTGAATGTCCATCTTTACTGAATCCGTCACGGTTCGTATCTCATTAATAAATTTGCTTTAGGAGTGGGAAGATCGCCTCCACGATATTACTTACACAAGATATCGTGGAACTTTCTTATCTCATGGCTTACCAGCCGCAATGATATTTAGCTCTCCAAATTTTATGTAAAAATAGCCATAAGTCATGTCGTCTTTTAGCTGGTTAGTGTAACACGACCAATGTAATTGCGTTTAAAAAAATTCACAATCTGGTCTTTTTTTCGTAATTGAATGTATTAATACCTCTCATTTCTCTTTTTGTCCATGCATTGATTATCTACTGCAGTCAATACTCCAGAGCTTCAGCTTTGACATACAGTGGCCGAGGCAAAATTATCATCACAAGAAGAAAAATTTCTAGTATCATTCAAGAAAGATAGATAATTGGGAAACTATGAGTACAGATTATAACTATAGAGGAAGTACCAGCGACTCTGCTGGAAAAAGAAGCAAAAACGACGCTATCAGACCCTTAAATTCTGCACAAAATCTGACAACACAGCAAGCTTCACATAAGAAATTCCGTCTAAAATCTGCCGATCCTTCTTTGAAGGACATTTCACAGCCTGTATCTAACGGGAAGATGATCACAAGAGAGTACAGGGCTGGGTTTTTCAGTCGTCTCTTCTTTCAATGGATTACTCCATTAATGGCTGTGAGCAAACAATTTCCGTCTATCAAATAAAACTACACGCTAATAGACAAAGTTGGGCTATAAAGGGGAAATTCAGGATAATGATGTCTGGGTAATAAATCCTAAATGGAAGACTGATGTCATAACGACTAAAGTTCAAGAGAGTTTCGAGAAACGGGTGGCTCAGGGAAATAAATATGCTCTTATACTTGCTCTCTATGAGACGTTCAAAAGAGAATTCTGGATCGGAGGGCTATGTCAGCTATTGGCTAGTCTTCTTCAGACCATGTCTCCCCTCGTACTCAGGTACTTGATAGTATTTGCTCAGGATGCCTATAATGCTAAAAACGGGAGTACACCAGCTCCTTCCATTTGGATCGGATTAGGTCTTGTGTTTGGGATTACTTTTATACAATTAATTCAGAGTCTCCAAATAAATCAATCTCTTTATCATGGAATGATCGTTGGAGGTGCGGCACGAGCCGCACTGATATCACTCATCTTCGAAAAATCATTGAAGATTTCGGGCCGTGCAAGAGCTGGAGACGAGGAAACTAATAAGGCCTCCAAACTAGAAGAAAATTCTAAAGAATTGAAGTCTAAACCCAAAAAAGGAGATGCAAGATCTCGTCGTAGAAATAGTAAGAATTATGATGGGATTGGATGGAGCAATGGGATAGTGATGAATCTTATGTCACTTGATTCACATCGTGTCGATCAGGCATCAGCTCATTTCCACATGCTTTGGACGGCTCCTATTTCATGTATTATTACTCTGGTTTTACTCACTATCAACCTGAGTTACAGTGCTCTTGCTGGCTTCGGATTTCTTACTCTTGGAGTACTAGCAATTTCGATGATTACGAAACGTCTGTTTCTCTGGCGTAAGAGTATTGATAAGACTACAGACCAAAGAATCAGCTTGACTCAAGAAATTGTGAAAGCTGTAAATTTTGTCAAGTTATTCGGCTGGGAAAGTGCTTTTCTGAATAAACTTCAGCTGATTAGGAAAAGAGAAATTCACGACATACAGATTTTATTGACTATGAGGAATGCTATGAATACAGTGACTTTGTCGTTGCCTATTTTCTCTTCAATGCTGACATATGTGACTTATTCTCTCACAGGTCATTTACTGGAGCCGGCCGTCGTATTTTCATCTCTTGCACTTTTTAATTCTTTACGAATACCATTGAATTTACTCCCGTCAGCTATCAGCCAAGCTACAGATGCTTGGTCTTCAGTCTGTCGAATTCAGCAATATCTCATCAGCGAGGAAATAAAAGATGAAATACATGTGGATTCCAAAGTAGAGATGGCAGTTGAGATGAAAGAAGCAGAATTTTCCTGGGAACGAACCCCAAAAAATGAGACGTCCCAAAAGAAGTATGAGGAGCCAGAGGTGAAATTAGATTTTAATTATCTAAAAGATAGGAAAAATGAGGTTTCTCAAAGTAAAATTAAAGAACAAAAAGCTCTTAAAGTTCAACTCTCAGATAATCAGACTTTTGATGAAAAGAATATCGACGAAGAAAAACCCTTTCAACTAAAAAATATTAATCTTTCGATACGACGCAATGAGCTAGTGGCCGTGATCGGAGGGGTTGGTAGTGGAAAGAGCTCATTATTGGGAGCCATTGCAGGTGAAATTCGAAAAACTAAAGGAGAATTGAGATTAGGTGTGAGCAGATCTTTCTGCCCACAATCTGCTTGGATTCAAAATACAACAATTAAAAAAAATATTTTATTTGGGAAAGAAATTAAGGAAGAATGGTGAGGAGTCCTTCTAGTGTGAACCTGAAACAATTATCTGATAAAAAATCAGGTATAATCAAGTTCTTAACGCTTGTTCCCTTAGATCCGATCTAGAAATGCTACCCCAGGGTGATGCTACTGAAATAGGCGAACGTGGAGTTAACTTATCCGGTGGGCAAAAACAGAGAATAAACATTGCAAGAGCTATTTACTTTGATGCCGATCTTATACTTATGGATGATCCATTATCAGCTGTCGATGCCCATGTCGGCTCTCAAATATTTGATGTCGCAGTATTGGGATTATTGAAAAAAAAGTGCCGGATTTTGGCCACCCACCAACTTTGGATTTTAAGTCGGTGTGATCGTATTATCTGGATGGAAGAAGGACATATCCGTGCTTTTGATACATTCGGGAATCTTTTGAAAAATGATGTTGATTTCCAAACATTAATGGAAAATAGCACTCACCAAAAGCAGAGCCCGGGTTATATTGATGTTCAAAGTCTGGATAATACTAAGATAGATCAGAAGACGAAACAATCAGGTACCGAACTAATGCAAACTGAAGAAAGAGCTGTGGGAAGCATTCCTTGGTCCATTTACATGAAATACATTCGTGCGTCAGGGAGCTTTTTTTTTCTAGCCATTGCGCTTGTTTTTTTGATAGCATATCAATTTGCAAATATCATCACTAGTTTATGGTTATCGTGGTGGGTTTCTGATTGTAAGTTTCCGTTTAAAAAAAGCGGATAATTTTTAACACCTAGTAGATTTTGGCTACAGGACGAAAATCTATATCGCCATCTATGTTGCGCTTGGAATCTTGCAGGCTCTATTCATGTTCGCATATTCTTTTTCTATTACCACGATATGCACAATCTCTAGCAAATCAATGATGAATCATGCCATGGCTCAAGTCTTGAGAGCTCCGATGTCTTTTTTTTACACGACACCATTAGGGCGAATCACAAATCGTTTTTCTCGGGATGTTTATGTTATGGATAACGAACTTCCAGATGCCGTACGGTTGTACTTCGTATTACTAACCACAATTTTAGCAACATTATGTCTTGTAATAGCTTACTTCCCATATTTTTCTATCGCGGTAGCTGTTCTATCACTCCTCTTTTACTATTCAACGAGCTATTTCCTTGCATCTGGTAGACAACTTAAGCGAATTGAATCTACTCTTCGCTCTAATGTCTTTGCAAAATTTAGTGAAGGACTATCTGGAACGGCTTGTATACGAGCATACGGCCTTCAGGGCCAGTTTAGCGACAATCTCAAGGCATCAGTCGACAATATGAATAGTGCCTATTTTTTAAATTTTGCAAACCAACGCTGGTTATCTGTACGTGTTGATTTCTTGGCTATTCTGATGGTACTCGTTACTGGAATTCTAGTCATCACGTCACGTTTCAACGTTAGACCGTCTATCGTTGGCCTTATCTTGAGTTATATTCTCACCATTGTTCATCTAATCCAGCTTTCAATACGTCAATTAGCGGAAGTAGAACAAGGTATGAACGCTACAGAACGTTTACACCACTATAAGACATCGCTTGAGGAAGAAGCGCCTCTTCATACAATAAAAGTTAGGAAAACTTGGCCTGAATCAGGCGAAATTATCTTCAGGAACGTTACCATGCGATACCGGCCTGATCTTCCGTTTATACTCTCTGATTTAAACCTTCACATCAAAGGTGGTGAGCGTATTGGTATTGTCGGTCGTACTGGTGCTGGAAAATCTAGTATTTTGATGACACTTTTCCGTTTAGTTGAGCTCTCAGCAGGTACTATTATTATTGACGGCATTGATATATCGAAAATTGGTCTCCATGATCTTCGTTCCCGACTAGCCATTATTCCCCAAGATCCATCACTCTTCAAAGGCACTATCCGATCTAACCTCGATCCATTCTCAGAGTTTACCGATCTTGAGCTCTGGTCTGCACTACGTCAATCTGACCTTGTCCTCCCCTCGGCTCAGGTTGATGATAAAAATCCAGGCCGAATCCATCTTGACAGTCTCGTGGATGATGAAGGACTCAATTTTTCTCTTGGTCAGCGACAACTGATGGCATTAGCCCGTGCACTTGTTCGCAACTCTCAAATAATCATTTGTGACGAAGCTACAAGTAGCGTAGACATGGAGACAGACGTGAAAATCCAGCACACTATGGCAACTGCATTTAAAGGGAGAACACTCCTCTGTATAGCTCATCGTCTAAAAACTATAATTAACTATGATCGCATTTGTGTCTTAGAACATGGCCGGATTGTGGAGATGGATACACCAAAGCGACTGAGGGAGAAGAATGGCATATTCAAGGGTATGTGTGACAGGAATGGCATAGGCAATGAATACTTTAAAGACTCTAATAAAGGTGAAAAGGAAAGATAAATCTATCATTTTAATAGATGTGTTCCCCTAAAATATATATTTAATATTTTTAACGTGACCAGGCACAGGTAGGTGATCCCGTAAGACCCAATGCTACCTACATGATGGATAAACAGTAATTAAAATAAAAATAAACTTCTCGGCCCGGTGCCCTCCGCCTCGCCCATATCCCCGATGTTACCCACCAAGAGATTCATTTACACGACTCCAACTTGATGTATGCCAACCGTTGCCGTCATGAACGAAGTAAATTTTCCATCTCTTCATTCACCGAAGCAAACTTGGCGTGTCCTTTTTTGAAGTTTCGGTAGCCCTATTCGAATTTAAGTCTTGGCGCCCACAAACCCAACAAAAGTTGAGCCCCCCACACCGGGAAAAAGGTGACAGACTCATCACAATGAATATGGATACACGGACAACCCCATCCACATGACTAACCTACAAATGTCGGCGGTGAGTGTCGCATGGCAGGTCTTTCTCACCAAACTTGCGCCCTATGTTCCCTATGGGGTGCGAGACAGCTTGTCAGTAGATAGGTGCCTTGAACCAGACGTTAAATGAAATCACCATCTCACAAAACTTGAATATATCACGTCGTACTAGATACATCAACACCAGCTTTAACTTCAAGACCCTCAAATCGATTCCATAAATTTTGTTTGCCTGATTCTGACACTGATAGTACCTTCGCAAGCCTTTCGCAAAAGTGTTTTCTTCAATTAAACCAATTTCGTTAACTCCCACTGGTTTTTACGCGTCTATTGAAGCTTTCCTAGACGCGGCGCAAGCTCATGCTTGTTCTACCGACCATACGTTTATTAAGAGTCGTAGTACAAAGAAATACGATCGAGTAATCAAGATCTTGATTTGTAAGACTGGTGGCCGCAAATTCAAGACGATTGTAAAAGATAGCAAACGAATTCATCAACGTACCACCTTCAAATCGGCCTTTCAATCCCGTATCAATTCAAAGGAACTACCTACAGGCCAATGGGGGCTCTGCCATTGCGAATCAAGCTTGACGATAGAGCACAATAACTCGCCAGGATAGCCTGAGGCTTTTGCAGAGCACTACCGGCCGAAACTCACTACAAGCACGACTGTAATGATTCATAATTTGCTTACTTCAACTATCCTATTAATATTCATAGCCCTTTTCCGTAATCTGTGATTTCTAGTTTCCTAATTATAACGTTGTATTTATGATCTGCTATATTAATTTAATAATAATATAAACTAACCTGATTAGGCGGCTTTTAGGCCCGTGCAGGTGCTTTACGGAAGATACGTACTCTAATGTAGAAAGCCTCATTTTGACGTCTGGAACACTCATACTTAGATTTCATTTGCAGATACCACTACGAGGAATACGCCTTATGGACAAGCAACCTC
>MCBS01024898.1:0-15665 GCA_003611235.1 Golovinomyces cichoracearum
TAATACAGACTCTGATATAGCTATTGAATAAATTGTATAATCAAGACCCTTACAGTACCAAACTAAATGATGAAAACAATACTCCGCGAATAAATCCGAAAGAAACTATCTATTCGCACAAGGCTATTGGAGCTCTACTTGAGGAACAGGAAGCCATCGGTAACTATAAATTCCTCGAGGTTTATTTTAATCATAAATCGAATACTGAAAGTAATCGGATTCTTCTTGATGAAATAAACCAGCGAAAGAGGCAGCAAACAATGCCATGTACACGGTCTTGTAATAAGCATCCTGCTACAATGTATCATAAATAGAATATTTAGTTTTCATCTCAATTAAATTTACAACTCACTGATCTTATCGGCGTGCTCTTATCCGAATCTGAGAAATTGAAATCTAGAAATTAATCTTTAGGCTGATCTACAAAAAATAATTTGAGTTTTGGGTTTTGTTATTAAATCTTTATCTTGGAACATAAGCCTAACTTTGTAGGATCACTTTATTGATGTGGTTCCTTTTGGCAAATACAACGTAATGTTGTAGAATATCTTTAAATTATGGAAGAGTATGCGATATTACAGTCTTTTCTACCCGGGTGTTATACTTCTATTTCTGATACTGTTCTAAATACATACAATCTACAAATTTAAAATTCTTCCTGGACGAAATAATCACTTTGGTCTTGGCAATATTTGCTGAAGTTCTTCACTGACATATCAAAAGATGCCATCTTATAAAGACGTCTTAACCTTCTTTGGACCCTGGCTTCACGTGATCATGGATTTTTATTGGTGCTTTAAGAGACGTACCTGCAACCGCAAGGAAAGAATGAGTTAATAAAAAAACCCCTCAGGCATAGAGGGTAGGCCTGCATATCATTAATTATAGGGCACAGACCAGCCGTATTCTCCGCTCGACACAGCAAGCACAATGTGCGCCAAACCCACTTCAACGTTGACGTACAAATCTACTGGCTCATATCTACAACAGCTCACAAAGGTTTGAAAATATAAGTGACAATTAAACTGTACCACATTATACTACTAGCTTGATGTAGTTTTCAAGATGCTGCTTCTTGACTACCAAAATGTTTTGATTCAGTCTGTTCTAATGGAAAGGTTTTCTGGGTAAATTTGGAATGATGCCAAAAAATTTTCCTCGGGTTTCCTTTCACTTGCTAATCAACTCAAATAGGGCACCTCCCGTCAGTATCGACCAGACTGTTTCTGATTTTGACGGTGTTATATTTCATATCTCGACCCCTGAGTCCAAGTCAAAGATTCTTATTTCCGTGCAAGTACGTTGTTTCGATGAGCTAGTTAGATATGGCGCATTGCAATTTCTTGAAAAAGAATATGCACCCTATGTCGTCGCGCCAGAAAATGGCTACAATTTCTCTGTCCAGGTTGATTTAGAAAACCTTCCTCCAGACAAAGGTAGACGGGCCCTCACAATTTTAAGAACAAAGAATTAAGGCTTATTCTATACATGCAGAAGTTAGGGATGGCTTAATTCGAAAAATGTCCCTAATGAAACGAAATTCCATGGCTGCGCCATTCGAGCATGCATTTGAGGAACATAATAAGTTAGCCGAAGAAGCGTCAAAATTTACATCCGAGGAAGCACCGCAAGGAATACGAGAAGGAGGTGATGTAAAGGCTATACACTACCGTGATGAGGAGGCAATATACATTAAGGCTAGCTATGATAGAGTTACAGTAATTTTTAGCACTTTATTTAGGGAAGAAACAGACAGAGTTTTTGGCAAGATTTTTGTCCAAGAATTTGTAGATGCACGGAGAAGAGCGATTCAAAATGCACCTCAAGTGTTATTCAGAACCGATATCCCTCTGGAACTCCAAGGTGTTCCTGGTGTAAATGATAATGGCAAAGGAGAAGTTGGATACGTGACATTCGGTTTGAAGACCACCCTGGGTATAAAACAAAGTTCTCTAACATTCTTAGTTCTCTTCCCTAGACATTTAACTCAGCAGCGACGGGATGATGTTATCTCCCACATTCAGACTTTCCGCGATTATTTTCATTACCACATCAAAGCATCCAAGGTAGGTTGGCCTTAATTCTTGAGTATAAAATACTTACAAACCTCCAGGCTTACATACATTCCAGGATGCGAAGTCGGACCGCCGATTTTCTCCAAGGCAAGTATTTCTGTGGAAAAATATCTCTGCTTACAAATTACAGTACTTCGTAGAGCCCATCCAGAGAATGAAGAAAAAGAAAAAAAGACAGCAAGCGGACGTACTTTTAAGGTACAAGGAAACTAAAAGTGTTATCATAACTTAAATCTTCAAAGTTTGCGAATAGTGATCTCATAGCGAGTAAGTAAATCGTAGCTTTAGCTATTAATGAGGCGGAGGTTATTAAAATAATGCATGCTTTGTTATCTATTTATAGATTTAGATAAAATTATCCATAGACTGGGTGTGTTTATCCAAATGCTTTACGCAACGTAAGAACCTTGAAATTTTCCCCAATACTCGACCGCAGTGACTCACAGTATTTCAGTCTTTTTTTCAGCATCGAGGATTTTTGCATTCATTTCTATCGAATTCGAATGAGTGGGGTCGATGATGTGTTTCCTATCTAGATGATGTAGTTGACCAAGATCCGAAGCAGTGAGATAGTCCATTCAACTAATTATATATTAAAAAAGATTAGCATCAATTAAGATTTTGTCGCACAACTCTCAAGAAAGACTTGATTCCAGTGCTGCATAACTAAACGGTAGGGAAATTCGTACGTCATGAGTTTGACATCAATTAGCTAATTCAGTTTGAATTCTACAGACAATTTCTCAAAGTTAAACACAAATCATTCAGCATATCCACATCTGCTCTCCGACTCACTCTCGCAAAATGTCTGAGGCTGAATTTGAGACAATCAGAAGGCTCCAGGCTGAGCGCAATGCCGCTTCTGCTGGTAAGAAGGGATCAAAGACATTTGATCCGTCAACTCAGCGAACTGATGTTTCGACCAAGGCATCCCTCACGGAAAGTTTCGATACTACTCTCTATGATCGGGATGGAGTCGATAAATTTGCCGGCTATAATAATTCTATATCTGTTGCAGATGGTGATGATGAAGATGAGGATGTTGAAGATACAAGCAGAAGACTTGTTGGGCAGTACACAGCGTCAAAGGAGCAGATCAACGAATTTGCTCATGGTAACGGAGTTGAAGAAGAAGATATTCTCCAAGGACGAGAGAAGAGCGCCCGTATTACTGATCGAGAAACCGACTATCAGAAACGTCGGTTGAATCGTGCTTTATCCCCGACTAGGGCTGATGCTTTTGCCGCGAACGAACAAGCCAACGATTCTGAACATGGCGAAAGCTACCGAGATACTATGGCACGTAGAGAGTTGGAAAGAGAAGAAGAAAGGGTTCGTAAGGCAATCAAAGAAAAAGAAGCGAAAGGGGAAGTAATCCATAATGAGGCCACACTGCCCAACGATATCACTACTGCAGAGGGCGATAAACAGACTCTAGAAAGCGGATCTTCTGAGGCAACAACCACTGCACGTAAAAGAAAGCAACGTTGGGATGTTGGGACTGAAGCTAATGATACAGCCAAACCTGCAGACACAAAAGTTAAGCGCTCACGATGGGACGAAACACCAGCTATAGGAGGCCCAAATATTGAAGAGACCCCCAAAAGAAGATCTAGGTGGGATCAAGCACCAGCTGCTACCCCGATAACTAACCAAGGCCTGACTACTCCAATACACCCGACCCAGATGGGTGGCCCTGTACTACCAACATCTTTCGGAACTAATATCTCTATGAGGAATGCACCCCTTTCCGATGAAGAGCTTGATATGATGTTACCTTCGGAAGGTTATAAAATCCTCGATCCTCCACCGGGATATGCCCCAATTCGGATTGCATCACAAAAGATGATGTTACCTCAGACACCAGCCAGTGGATATGGTGGGTTCATGATGCAAGATCCAGATGGTAATAGAAGTGCAGGAAAGATGCTTTCAAATGAGATTCCAGGTGTTGGAGATCTGCAGTTTTTTAAGCCAGAAGATATGGCATACTTTGGGAAACTTACTGATGGAAGTGACGAAAATACGATGAGTGTGGAAGAGCTAAAAGAGAGAAAAATAATGAGGCTTCTCTTAAAAGTTAAAAACGGAACCCCTCCAATGAGAAAAACGGCACTCCGACAACTCACTGACAATGCACAACAATTTGGAGCTGGACCTTTATTCAACCAAATCCTACCACTGCTAATGGAAAAAAGCTTAGAAGATCAAGAGCGTCATTTACTCGTTAAGGTCATTGACAGAGTGCTGTACAAATTAGATGAACTAGTAAGACCATACGTTCACAAGATTCTTGTCGTTATCGAGCCCTTACTCATCGATCAAGATTACTATGCACGAGTCGAGGGTCGAGAGATCATCTCTAACCTAAGTAAAGCGGCAGGTCTTGCTCACATGATTAGCATCATGCGACCAGATATTGATCATGTTGATGAATACGTTAGAAATACTACTGCTAGAGCATTTGCGGTTGTAGCATCTGCTATAGGTATCCCTGCATTACTGCCGTTTCTTCGAGCTGTTTGTAGGAGTAAAAAATCATGGGAAGCTCGTCACACTGGTGTTAAAATTGTCCAGCAGATTCCTATTTTGATGGGTTGTGCTGTTCTTCCACATTTGAAAGGCCTTGTCGACTGTATTGGAGGGAACCTAAACGATGAACAAACCAAGGTTCGCACCGTGACAAGTTTAGCGATTGCCGCGCTGGCTGAAGCCGCGGATCCATATGGTATCGAAAGTTTTGATGATATCCTCAACCCACTCTGGACCGGTGCCCGAAAACAGAGAGGCAAAGGTCTAGCTGGATTCCTCAAAGCAGTGGGGTATATTATACCACTTATGGACGAGGAGTATGCAAATTACTACACAAGTCAGATCATGGAGATATTATTACGTGAATTCTCTTCTCCGGACGAAGAAATGAAAAAAGTTGTGCTAAAAGTAGTTTCACAGTGTGCCGGCACTAACGGAGTCACCGCAGGATACTTGAAAGAGCATGTACTAGATGAATTTTTTAAGAGCTTTTGGGTGCGACGAATGGCATTAGATAAACGAAACTACAGACAGGTCGTTGAGACAACTGTCGATCTCGGCCAAAAAGTTGGCGTCGGTGAAATAGTTGAAAGAATTGTTAACAATTTGAAAGACGAGAGCGAGGCGTACAGAAAAATGACAGTGGAGACGGTAGAAAAAGTCATTGCCAGCTTGGGTGCTGCTGATATCGGGGAACGATTGGAGGAGCGGTTGATTGACGGGATTCTCCATTCATTTCAAGAGCAAACAGTAGAAGATATCGTTATGCTCAACGGATTTGGTACCGTAGTTAATGCTCTCGGAACTCGATGTAAACCATATTTACCCCAGATTGTTAGTACAATCCTCTGGCGATTAAATAATAAGTCAGCAACCGTCAGGCAGCAAGCTGCGGATTTGATATCACGTATTGCCATGGTCATGAAACAATGTGGTGAGGACGCCCTGATGGGTAAACTTGGCATTGTACTCTATGAGTTTTTAGGAGAAGAATACCCCGAAGTCTTAGGCTCAATTCTTGGCGCACTACGCTCAATAGTTACTGTTGTCGGAATTAGCCAGATGCAACCACCTATTAAAGATTTGCTTCCACGACTGACTCCAATTCTACGGAATCGACATGAAAAAGTCCAAGAAAACACTATAGATTTGGTTGGTCGTATTGCTGATCGTGGCCCAGAAAATGTTAATGCTCGCGAATGGATGAGAATTTGCTTTGAGCTTCTCGATATGCTTAAAGCCCACAAGAAGGGCATACGAAGGGCGGCTAATAACACGTTCGGTTTCATTGCCAAGGCTATCGGACCCCAGGATGTTCTCGCAACTCTTCTTAACAACTTACGTGTTCAAGAACGACAATCACGAGTGTGTACTGCTGTTGCTATTGGAATTGTTGCCGAAACTTGTGCACCATTCACTGTGTTACCAGCTCTTATGAATGAGTATCGTGTTCCTGAGCTCAATGTTCAAAACGGTGTCCTAAAATCTCTCTCGTTTTTATTCGAATATATAGGTGAGATGGCTAAGGACTACGTCTATGCAGTCACCCCTCTGCTCGAGGATGCGCTTATTGATCGAGACCAAGTACATCGTCAGACCGCCGCTTCAGTAGTGAAGCATGTTGCACTAGGTGTTGTTGGTCTTGGATGTGAAGATGCTATGCTGCATCTACTTAATCTTCTATGGCCAAATCTCTTTGAGACAAGTCCCCATGTTATTGATCGTATAATTGAAGCTATTATTGGCATCAACATGGCGATCGGGCCTGGTCTTACGATGAATTATGTCTGGGCTGGTCTCTTCCACCCAGCTCGAAAGGTCCGCGTTCCATACTTCCGTATTTACAATGAAATCTATGTACTTCAGAGTGATGCCATGGTTCCTTACTACCCGAACTTAGAAGATGAAGAAATTAATAGACCTGAGTTGGCCATTGTGATATAACTATTTGAAAAGGATGCAATAAAAAGAAACAATACTTAGGATTCGGCAAATATGGTGAAGGCGGCGCTCTTGGGTATGTAAACAGTGTCGGTATGATTTTATGCAATTGTATTTTTATCTTTCTTTCGCTTTCTCTTTTCTTCGCTTTATTAGTTAAAGATGTATCTATTTCGCGAGCTTTTTTTTGGAATCAATCTGGATGCTTTTTCACATGATTTTTTTTCTAATTTTAGCATCAAACCGCAAAGAACGAGTAGGTCATTCTTAATTACGAGACGAGGATGCAATTAACATTGGTAGTGAACTACCACCACTTTCCGATAGTAATAAAACATCTACGAGCCTTCATCCGAGCATTTACCTTGAAGAATCTTGAGCCCTTCACCACAGCTTCTCTCTGAAATATAATAATTAAAAGTCTTTTACGAGAATCCTTCCTTTCTTAATTATTTCATTAATTAATAAAATTTTGATCAAGTTACCAATTCAACTAATCTCTTGAAGAGTGACCAAGAAAAATATTTGAATGCTAGAAAAATGGGAAATCGTTCAACGTCCACGCCACAACACACGGCAAGGGACATCTTGATTATTAACAACTCTTGTTTAGATATCAGCCGTATTCAAAAAGAAGATAAAGAAGATCTTGATCGCTAAGATATGATGCAAAACGAACCGGGTCAAAAGTTTTTCTGACTTTATCGCAAACTCTAAACCCTCTCAAACGACTCGCAAATCAAATCTAGGGGTGAAAAACAACAGGTTTCGTTTTCCTTTAAGAGGTCCTCAAGCCTTGCACGATTGCCTCTGTATACACATAAAATGAACTTAAATTATATATTCCCTTATTTTACTTTCAAGCCTTGAAAAAATACCCAGAGAGCCATGAGAGACGTACTAAAAGGGTTTAGTATTTGTTTCGATATTTTTTTGATCTTTACCTAATTTCATTGGAGGGGTTTTCAAGTCTACCCTTTGGCCATGTCTATATACATATATATTTGAATTAGTTGAGATATTTGTCGCGAAGGTAACAGGTCCGCACAAACTGTAGAGGAAAACCCAAGATTAGTAATTAGATTCTACACAAAAGATTTCTATTCGTCTCCTCAGGATTTTTATTCCATGTATTTGTGACGAATTCTGAAGCTTGGACAATTTTATTATCAAGTGACCAAAATGGGCTTGCCACATCTAATGAAGGAGATTAGTACAATCAAAGAAGAGAGAAACAAAATATTAGTCAAGACAGTAGCTTGGATCTAATAAATTTTGCTTCTGGCAACCTAAAAGATAATTCATCGTGCGAAAAACTGAGAGCTGACACCATGACATTACTCGTTACGAACTGAACAAAATATACAGGGCTTTCGCTCCTGTCGAGGAAGCCGGTGATTCTACGCATCAGCTACGGTACCATCAATAACAAGAGATGATGTACGTTTACAGATCCAAGAGTTAAATGAAATGCAGCCGATAGAGCATTCATCCAAATTTTCAATGGATTATGTACGTCCATTTTAAATGATCTCAAATTAGAAGCTACGGTACAGATGTCGTGTACTTCATGTCACATATTGTAATGACTAGCAAAACGTTGCATTGATCATCTATCTACAAAGCTACAGTACAAAGATCGAAGTTGGCGCGGGAGGCGAGATTCCCTATGCTCGAGCCCGACTGCGCTAGTTTTAATGAATAATTGCATAATCGTGTGTCAATCACGTGACTATGCACGTTCAACCCCCGATATTTGTCTTAGTAGATCATTAGAATTCACGTGACTGGGTTTCTGCTGCGCGAGGGACGTTAACGTAGAATAGGCATAAGATGGATCTGTGTGGAATCATGTAGACTAAGATGGAAACGGATTGATAAAGATGATCATCTGATCTATATGGATAATGACATGTTTGTGAAATGTTCTGGCACATAAGTGTGAACGACACAGTAAATCTTTAGCAATATATTACAAGGTATAGACCTCGTTACATCAAGGGAAGTAAGGATGAGGGGGTTTTTTCTTGTGTTTCGGATCATAGTCTACACTTCGATAAAGTAATCTTGTCTTCTTAAGAATATCATTAATAGGATATCCTGATAGATCATCTGCCTACTGTTTGCATGTCAGTCCTCTCCTCAGAACAGCAACAACAGAACCTACATCCAATCAGCAGCCCAAAGGAAAGAAACACCTTGACTTTTTCTGTCGGATTTTTTCAGGATATCCGAGCAGAGATATGTTTTACAAACTTCTGATATTCTTAAGAGTACAAAAATATAAGTTGGCAGAATTACGAAGAATAATTGGTTGATTGATATCACGGGACATGATTTGGGGGGGAATCAGAATCTGAAAATTATAACTTTGTCATATGGAGCGTCAAGTCCTATTTTGAACCTTCTCGTAGTGGCGCCTGGGTAACCCTTTTCCTCAGGAGAAAGGAGCCAAGCAGAAAAAGCAACCGACTCTTCAGGTCTCTATCCAGCTCCGCGGGTCTCGATCGTCTTCGTTTCTCCAGTATATTCCCCCCAGCATCTCCTCAACAAAGCTTTCAATAATCATCCCAGGCGTGTAGAGAGAAGGACTTTGCACTAGCAAACAGACATTGCCAAACCTTGATTTAAATATGCTATTAGCGCAATTGGTCAGGCGTTGATTGGACTTTCTAGGAGTGGAAGGTTAAATTTCTACATGGCTTTGTTTAGGGAACAGACTGCGGCTGCTCATCGTAAAAGAGTACGGGAGGAATGGATGAGGTTTTCTCTTCATATGGGAGTTTTCCACTTGGTTTTCTCATATGGTTTTTTCCCTCAGTCCGTGGCTCTTGGGTCATGGTGAATGCGTTCCTACTCATCCGACCCGATATAACTAGCTGGCTCAGACGTAAGTAATGGGAAAAATAGGGCACCGGATGGGCACTGCTGTAGCTTGGAGGATCATGTATTCTAGACATCCNNATCCGACGATAAATAATACACATACACACACCAGCACGTATTCAATTTTCATACTTCCTTCCGAAATCTTTCAGATGTCTTTCCCAGTATCTCCGCGAACACTTCCACAGATTTTCTTTCTTATGAGAACCCGAGGGTCCTCTCGGATTTTCTTCCATTGTTTCCCCCACGAGTTCATGTCTCATTTCTGTTAGTCAAATTTAATTTTTCGAAATTTGTTATTCCATCCCCTTCTCCCTCTCCGTAGTATCTAAAGCGAGGCTTTCCTTTCGGAGGCCGAAAAGATGAGTCGAGAGCTCATATTGGCGTTTGATGATATGTCTAGCGTGTGTCGTCTGGTGTCGTCGACAGTCGAGTCGGCAGTGTCGTTGCCGTGGTGGAGTTGAGGTTGAGGCCGAGCTATTGCTCAGTCCTCCATGCCATACCCTTTTTTAGAGTGGGATAGAAAGGGTCAAAAATGAAACCTTTTTTTAAATATTTCCAATGATGCGCCTCGATAGAGTTATATATCGGAAGTTGTAGAGATATTTGGTTAAGTATGGGATGAGAAACGAATTGATCATCTCAAGAAAAGGGTCCAGAAGAAATTGTTGTGTTTTGGTCTTGTTTTTGATATATTGGAAGGTGGGTCATACGACTAACTTCACAGAGAGAATATTTGGGTAACTACGTTTTTGAGAACTGTGTGCATAGATAAGGTTCCTTGGCCTCATCAGTACAATGTATTGAGAAAAGGAGAAATCAAAAAGTCCCGATTCAACATTTGTCGTGAAGTGTAATCTTTGTCCAGCGGCTCGTGATCTCAATTTGGCCGCAGAATTTTGTGAGCCATCTAACGATTTTCGGAATAGCCAGATGAACCTCCTCTACCATCTTCATCAAGAATCTACCCAGCTAATATCTTTTCTTGGTCTAAGCTCAATCACTGACAATGCTTTTATACGATTGCGTGACTCCTCGGATCATTCAATCTAGCACTCTAAGTGCTTCGAGGCATAGTGTATGCTTCAACTGCCGCACTTAGACTATTAAAAACACCCTCGCGTTAATCCTGATTAGCTGCCTCACCTGATTGATTGATTAATTTACGTGTCGAGCACGAGCCCTGCGCCCATGAATCATGACATCGGCTGATGATCCCGAAAGACTCATAACTACCTATAGGATTAACAAATAAAAAGGAAAGTAAAAATACAATTTCTAGGTCCGGTACCCTGCGCCTCGCCTGTTTCCCCGATTTCAACCACCGAGAGATTTTATCCGGCGAAACCAACTTGACTTGTGCCAATTATCGTTGAGCTAACCGACATAAATTCGAAACTCCTCCATCCACCGAAGCAAGCGTGGTACGCCTTGTTTCTGAAATGTTGATAGCCTTGTCTGAGCCCAACCCTTGGCGGCCACAAACCCAATCAAAGTCGAAAGCTTTTTTTTCTATAACAATTCCAAAAATGTCAAATCCATCTTGCCCATCGATAACTTCCTCCTTATCCCTTTCCACGCCCTAGCTACCTCTTCTTCCTCACATTGAAAGCCCCATTAGAGCAACGGTCCCTCATGAGCCACACCCCGATCTTTGTACGAATCGACTTGTTTTCCTCCTCGCATATGTAAGTAGCATCGTAAAATTTTAGTTAAGGACCGCCGGTAATTAGCAAGGCAAGCTCCCGGTTGCAATTGGAGCAGGCACTTGATCGGTTGTTGAACCAGCAAAGCTTGTGGTGAGATCGAGCTGGAGGCCTCAAGCCATTGTGATAGGATCGACATTTATGAGAAGTCGTTGACTGTGAATATGTCTGTTTGCTTTTAACTTTGGCTTGAATGCGACTCTTCTTAGCTATCTCAGATATACGAAGCAAACTGAGCGTTTAGAACGGCACCACGTGAATTTGAAGAGTTCGACTCTATCGGCGATCGAGATATGGCGACGTTGTGGTTGTTGATATTGCCGTCGAAGAGGACGTGGATGCAAAGAGTGAACTACACATAGCTGCTCAGCATCGGGGGTCGCCAGCTTATGGTGGAGAAATTAGCGATTAATAAGCGCCGTTGTTTGAGAAGAACATAAAAATAGACAACTACTCTAGGTCGGCATTTATCTGATACTACCATATCCCTTTGCCCGTTTCTCTAAGACAGCAAAAACAGTACCGTAATACAAACCCTCAGCCCTTCCTTAAAATCCAGAGTCTTTTCTTTGAAATGTGAAAGAAAAATAAATATGAGAAACGCATCTGTATATTTCACGAATCAGCATCGGGTCAAGCGCCTAAAATCTCTTGAAGTAGCAAAAGAAAACGTCAAAACGACTACGAAAATATCCACAAAAACACAAGAAAATTCAAATCTGCTACAACCAGGACCCGATTCAGTCGAGTCGACCAAGCATGATGGTAGTTGCCTTAGTATTTATGATGAAGATTATGACAGGGAGCTATTATTTTCAGAAGAAGATAAAGATGATGATCTTTGTGGTACAAATTCAAAAGCGACATTACGTTCTTCCATACTGCCAAAAGATATGGAAGAAGAGATTATCAGAGAGTATGGAAGAATGCGAGCCACGGGAGATATGCCAGCTCATTTACAGAACCGCCTTCGTAAGAGCAATAGCCTTAGCAGCTGTAGTAGTAATAGTAATTGTAGTAGAAGTAATGGCGGCACATCGTCAAAATTCAAGAGTTCAATCTATGTCGATGCATTTAATTTAGCGCTAGAGACAGTGCTCGAAGACGAGAGACATCTCTTTGATGTCAAGGAACTACAAATCTTCGCATATTGGAAAGAATTGAATTATGAAGCTCAATTTCTGTAAGTTTCGTGATAAAGTAACGGGAAAAATAACAGCAACCAGAAGAATGACACTTATCCGAGGAGAAAATCCAAACACTAATGTTACCCGTACAGTAGAGAGAGACACAAGCTAACATGTAAAGGTATGTTCGACTTTTCCTTAGAAAGAGTTCAACTTGGCATCGAGTCAATGCTTTAAAGTATCATAAAGATATCTCAGATATTCCCACCGCAGTCGAGGCTTTACAAAACCGGCAAAATCTACCTGAAAAAGAAAACAAAGAAATAAAAATTACCGAAGTTGATGAGCAAATAGAATGGTCTGCTAACCTTTGCCGTCCAATCGATACAATAGATGAGCTGGGCTCCTCTTTTACTTTGGCTGATTCATCTTCGGAGATGATTACAACTTTGGAAGAAGCTTCATCACTCTTAAGCCTAGAGGAACTCAAGATAGTTTCAAAAGAAGCTAAAGTAAATGGGAAGAACAAAGCTGAGCTCGTGAAGTCTCTTTGTCAGATGAGTAAAAATCAGAGCGGCCTTGGTTGGCTTAATATGGAAAGATGTTGCAACAATATCAAGCAAGACGACCACTCACATACAGAAAGGTATAGCAGCAGTGTGTCTAATTGTAGTGCTGTAAACGATACAAATTGTAATCAACACTTCATGTTCAAGACCATGGCTATCATTGGACCGTGTATTCGTTTATCATTACCCGCACTGAAGCTTTTTGAGCGTGTACATCTAGTATTTTATCGATCAACTGAATGGACAGAGAAATCACTCATCAACATGATCTTAGTTCAAATATCACAACGAAATTTTCCTCAATACATCGTCTCTCGCTCTGCCAACATATTTGCTAGTCGGTCAGTGTTACTAGAGTATGAAGCTGCTCTGTGCATGCAATTCCGCGTTGATCGGCTTCTGGAGTCCTCTAGTCGTAGTGGACCTAATCAACGTAAAGTATTTGAAGAAATTCTCACCGTTTTTGACCAAGTCTATCCACGTTGGGAAATACTCATGCGGCATGAGAAAGAAAAATGGGCTCCTCTTTCTAATCCGCATAATTCATCAAGAGAAAATTATGGCGAAGACTTATTGTATCTTTGTCGTTTTTCACCTGCATGGGTGTACACACGTATCGTACACAAGGGTGCACACATACTCGGACGGCTTAAGCAATACGAACGAGAATATCACGTGATATCTAAATTGTTAGATCAAAGATTCTTTCACCCAGCCCGACGTGGGATTTGGTACCAACGAAAAGCGTTGTTGGAAGAACGTTATATGTTTCAGATTAAGCCGGCGGCACATATCTTGGATATTGAAACACAAAAGAAGTACTGGAAGCGTATTGCGCTACGTACAAGTGAAACTGGATTACAGGATAAGGATTGTCATCAAGTTTACCATTATGATCTTCAAAAACGAATTTGCAAACTTGAGAAGCAGATTAAGATACCTAAACGTGAAAAACATGATTTTGGACATGTGCAACTGTGCAGACCCACTGAAGTATGGGTCGAAGGCATCCAGGTCATTAAAAGTTCTAGATCATTTGGCACACATCATTCAGTGAGAACTATTGACGTTAGTAGTCCTCGTCATTGTGATAGCAAGGAAAGAAGCAGAAATCGTAGCACCAAGACTATCTGGATCGATGAAACTAATGGTTGCGATGAATGTAGTGTTGAAGCGATGTGTCTCACTTCGTATCGCTCACGCGGATATAAGGGATACCATGCGGAGGGAGGGATTGTCCACACGCTCTTCGCTTATCTCTTCTATGATATTCTCTTCATGTATGTGCCCAACGTCTTTCAAAGTGCTTATCAAACATGTCCACTTGACCTCCACACTGACTCATTTTTTCCTCGTCGCATATCGGAGATCAACCAACGACTAGTTCAAATTGAAAATGGTGATGCGGCAAGTATTATTGAAACAGTGAATAACAGGGAGCGTGATCAGCGTACATGTATTATCGGCTTAAACTGGGATATTGATGTTGATGAACTACTGGAAGTGGTTGCTTGCTTTAATCCTCATGGTCTCGCGGTGATATGTCGGGTACTTGCTCAAGAATATCGTATTCGCCGAAGTGGCATGCCTGACTTATTCTTATGGCATGTGGAAAAAGGCGAAGTTGTCTTTGTGGAAGTGAAAAGTGCTCATGATCGTCTTAGTGAGACGCAGAGGTTATGGATTCATGTTTTGACGGATGCGGGTTTACGTGTCGAGTTGTGTCATGCTGTAGCCAAGGAAATAAGGAAAGTAGAAGCCGAGTGATTTTATTCATATATACGTTTGATTATTTTGTGTTTCCCCAAGACAATTTGATATGTGATAGATTTCTATATGCTTCTTCCTTGGCTTGAATGAGAATGAATATATAAATACCTTGCACAACAGGAGACACAAGGTGTTTGGCATATAAATAAAATTTATACGAGGCGAATGGGAGCCCATTCAAGCAGAAACATGAACTTATACTCATTCACATATAAAAAATGAAGCATTGCCTGATGACAATTCATTTTCTTTCAAGTAGAAATCCATTCATCCGTATAGACATGCAAAAATCAATATGAATAATATAGTTTGTTTTATTCTTCAAACAAATCAAAAGATTGGCAGGGGTTGGTGAGGGATAGGGAGCGAATGAAATAAACATCATTTATATATGGTGTTACACATAGCTATATAAGGGGGGGGGACGAATTCGGAGTTTCTACTTGTTTGTGGTGTACCCTGCGAACATAAAGTATGTCTTTCAGAGCCAAAGAAATGCGCAAATATCACTTGGTCACAGAGTCGAGACGTTATCCGATGAGTTTCCGAAGCACACGCTGCTTCCTATACAATGGTGACCGATCAGACTAAGTCGGCCCCTGAAGTTACGATGAATCCTTACTTTTCTTTTTCTTTTTTTTTGAAGACTTTTTTTAATTCTCCTTGCGTACTCAATTTCCATAGCCATCCATTTCCATCATTTTGGGGGGTGGTTGGTTCATGGTAGAAAAAGGTGGTGGGATTGTAGGGGTAAAACTGATCCGAATGACTGTTCGTCGAGGGTCACTATATCCATAATCTTAGGTTCGTGATATAGGGGGATATAGGAGCATGGTACATGTTGTGGCCTGGGTTAGAGAGAAGCCCAGTGTGCTAGATAGTCTTTGACTCATGTAGCACAATAAATAAACGAATAAAGCAAACATATACAGTAGCTCACAAAACTGGCCAACCAAATCACAAATTCTGATACTTTTGATCATAACTTCACAACATAACCTTATAAATTAAAATTTCTAATTGACTGTGAATCATTACTCATTTCTCTACAAGTAACAC
>MCBS01024899.1:0-15712 GCA_003611235.1 Golovinomyces cichoracearum
CCTCACATCTAAAGGTTCATGAGAGCAGCGATCTCTCATAGACGAATTCCCGAACTTCGTAGTCAGGACCTAATTCCTCCGTGCGGGTATATGTAACGCCGTAAATTTGTAGAGGCGGATGGCCGGTAATTCGTGAGGCAAGCTTCCATTTGTAATTGGAGCAGACACCTGATNNGAGTTGGAGGCCTCGAGTGAGAATGGCAGGGCCGACCTTGTTGAGAGGTCGTTGCTGTAGAATATTTGCGTTTGCTTTTAACTCTGACTTGGTTTCGACTCTTCTTGGCTATCTCAGATGTGCAAAGCATACTGAGCGTTTAGACCGGCGCCGCGTGAAGGCAAAGAGTTCACCTTTGCTGCCTGAATTCAAGAGTTGAACTAAGACAAAACGAAAGTGTATACAAGAAAACATGGGCATTATAATTAGCTGAGTTTAAGATAAAGATAGGCCAAAGATATTTGGCAAAATACCTAGAGGATTATTCCCACACTTTCTCATCTCTATCTTCATTGTACACAAGGGTAAAGGCACTGCTGATAGACATTCCACCTGTTATTGTTACTGGACAGAATATAGGTGAAACTTGAGTCTCCACGGGAAGGCTTTAGGTTGGACTGGTTTGGGATCTCCGATGGTTACACCAAGGTTTTTGAAATGTTAAACCGCAGCACGCTCCACAAATACAAATTCATCAATCCAATGTACAGCATCAAGTCACAATGAGGGCCATTTTAATCCAGAATGGATTTTGTTTTTAGGTTGTTTTTGAGTCCAACTTGATTTGATTTTAGCTACCACAAGTACAACTTAATTGCTGAAATGAGAGAGATCGCTATCTCCTATTTATCTTCTCTTCCCTTCTCTTTACACAACTTTGCCGAGTCACGTTCATTTACTTTTTAAACAAAAAATTACATCCTTCAAGAGACAAAAAAAGTGTTTTTTTCGAAAATCTTAAAATTGTTATTAAAATACAATATTTTTATTTGAAGCTTTTCATGAGACTGGAATAGTACTTTTTGCTCAGCTCGATAGAATGTCTCAAATATTGATCTTCGGTAAGAGGGAGGTTGAGAACTTTGGCGAGAGAATTTTTCTAGATCCGAAAAAAAAAGTTATAGGTTTTAGCGTTTGAAGTTCTAAATTATTTTTGTGTGCACAAATAATAGTAGTTTGGAAGAAAAGGAAGGATGAAGTACTTACATCACCATTCTTTACGACTCCAAGTAAAGCGTTCGCAGCTGTTGAGCTCATTGTTTCTATAGCAACTTTTTCCATAAAATTCGGGTGCCGTGACTCATCCGCCAGAGACGGAAGTTTAGATAATAAATTCTCCAATGCTGATTCATCAGCTGGTAGACCCTTATTAAAATTTTCAATAAAGTCAAGATAATCACTGTAAAGTCCAACTCCAAGTGACCAGTCTTTTATTTTATGGTCCTTTCCTGCAAATCCAACGAGTAGATTCCGTAAAGAGCTGTAATCCAGTTCAATGATTAATTTAGGAGCTACCTCTCGAGAGAAAGTTTCATGTGCTTCGTTGAATGACCCTGACTTAATCAAACACTCCACCTCACCTTGAGGGTCCCTATCTACGCTCCGTAGATAAAGAGCCTTGGCCTCCCAAATCCATGCTGTAGGTATTTTATAGGTATTTGTCAATTTTATAAATACTGGACAATCTTCCCCCCCAATATAGCCTGCGTAGCGACCAAGATGATCTTGAATTGCCATAAACCTTGCTCGGGGTGAAGTTAAGTGTAGTAAGATGAATATGGCATCTAACCAGTGACCCTCATTAACTAATTGAGCAGCAAATGAGAGTGTAGTTCGATCAAATTTCTCGTCATTATCGCCAGCAAAGTTTACTGAGCCAGAGGATGTGATAGCTTGACTTAGTTGCCAAGAGAGTCGAATATCCATGGGCGAAAGTTGTGAGTTTTCAGGTCTAAGAACATCCTCAAGATCAGAATCCTGATATGTATATAGTTTTAACATCCCCCAAAGCAGGTCCTCACGCTGATTAACACACAGATCTTCCCATAGTAATGGTACCTTCTGCTCGATGTACCACGGAGTAGGCAATGATTCTTCCTTTTCTTCGGAAATATCATGAGCAAACTGACTGACGGCAGCTTCTATAAGTTCATGGCTGGAAATTCCATACCACAATCGAAGTCCAAATGCCTGGCGCCAATTAAGACCAAAACGCTTGGAGATGGAGAAAGACTCAACCCGATCCTCAGGCGCCCCTTTAACTTCACTGCAAACACAAACATTACCTGCAAGAATTTCATACAGTGCTCGAATAGGCTGTGTCATCTCTGAAAGCATATTTGATTTTTTCCAGGCATCAATCTGAAATC
This sequence comes from Golovinomyces cichoracearum, assembly GCA_003611235.1. Lineage (NCBI taxonomy): Eukaryota > Fungi > Ascomycota > Leotiomycetes > Helotiales > Erysiphaceae > Golovinomyces > Golovinomyces cichoracearum. The sequence continues at coordinate 2,365 of MCBS01024899.1, forward strand.
GTATATCATCTTTTATGCTATCTTTGCTACCAATAAGTGCAATTAAAGTGCTGAGTCGTAAGTCACCAATATTAACCAGATATGAGCATGCATCATCAATTTTATGGCCAGATAGACAAGCAATAACTTTCTCTTCATGACACCTCGCTAAAGCAACCTGCCGTGAAGATGAGTCATCCACCATCTTTTTCCAAAATTTAGAGAGATTGTCTTTTCGTATTCGCGATATGATATGGGGAATTTCTCTAAGTTCCTCGGGTATTTGAAGCGGATCCCAAAGAATGCTTGCTAACTGCCACACAAGTTTCTCATGATGAGGAGTATGATCATCAATAAAGTCAGTAAACAAAAGGGGTTTGGGAAGAGCTGCCATAGGAACACCACTAGAACAATCAATTACTGCAATTGCCTTATATTTATTCAAAAATTCGGCTGATGCTTCATTAGAAAACTTGGCAAAACGGACATCGCGGTGTTCTGACACTATTTCTGATTTTAAACCCGCAAGTAAATCATCTTTTATACGAGAACCTCTTCCAGGTATTGGCGCGGCATATATTAGTGTACCATCGAAGCCCCATCTAGGTTTCATGGGTCCTAGGAGTGATCTCTCAGTCTCATCTGCTTGCACATCATTGTGGTCACTTATTTTAGATCGAATCGAATTTTGATACTAAAAGGACAAAAGCATTTTTCTTAGTAAATTACTGCAACTAATTGATTATTTACAAACTTGGGCAAGAAGGAATGAATATTTTGTCCACGATATTAGTGGATAGGGAAGCTACAAACCTCAGATATTTTGTCTTTTTTGATGGCCTTCGAGTTTTTACTTGGGCTTCTTTTTTCTCCAAAGAGTGAATTCATTAGATCAATACTCGAAGAGAATCCTTGCTCCTCTGCTATGACTCGATTTTGAGTTGGCGTTTCCTCAGAGTCAGTTTGCGTTTTGTTGTCTTGCAACTCAAGGAGTGTTTTTAAAAGTGCACGATCTTTCTTTTTTGGGCTAACGGTTGCTCTCAAAGTGCTCACCCAGTCATCACAAGGCAAAAAGTTTCCTCTTGATGGAGTGTTATAACCTATTGATGCATCGAGACGTGAAATCTCTGAATCTTCGCCTTCATCACTGAGTGGATTCAATATCTGCATGTCGTTTAAGGTCTCAGGATAAGTACCAACCATATCTTGATCAATTATACTAACAGACTCGTTGTCATTCAGGACGTCATATTTTTCAGATGGTTCTTCCGTACTACATTCAGACTGAGAGCCTGAAGATTGATTTTCCGCCAAAGATACATGCTCGAGATATTGAAAATTGTCTTCAGGATCATAATATAATTCTTGATCATCAAAAGTTCCAGGAAGAAACCTCTTTGATTTTCGAAATTCGAATGTATCCTCAAGTCCAGATTCAGTTTGTGTTAGGAGAGAGTTCGATGCAAAGGATTGGTTGTAGCTATCGAAATTTCGTGTCTGATCTTCGTGACTAGAGAGCTCGGATTCCATTACATCATCTTCCTCATCCTCCTCTGGGAGACCGTACGTAGTGAAGTGTGGTACTCGGAAAGTCCATGTTCCAGTAGTCTTTTCGTAATTGACAAAATCAGTACCCTCAACCCTTTTTAGTTTATCAATATGTTTTTGCAGGCGGATACCAGACTGGTCAGTGAGTGGAGTTTTGCGATCCTTTTTACGCGGCCAAGAATTTTCTAACGTAATCGTAGAAGGTACATTGAGGCCCTTACCCATTGGCGGCTTTTTATAGTTGTCAGGATAAACGGTTACCTGACGTACTTCAATTCTTACAATATTGTCCATTATGTCATTCAAGTTTACGGATGTTAGATCAACAGGCACGTCGAATTGGACAGAGCCAATACCATATCGACCCACAGTGAAGCCAGTTACCGTTTTTCGTTGAATACGATTCATGCTTTCGAGCTCAGCTTTACTAGGACTCATCCAATAATCACCCTGATTTTTTTCCTCCGCTGGAACTGAGGCAGATGAATCTGCTGCATCAAGAGATTCTTCCTCCCTCACTATTGCTAATTGATTGTTACTATTCGGAACAGGTTCGATCTCTGATGATGGAGACTTATTACTTTTATTATTGGAGTGAGGACGTTTGAAGCCGAGTTCTGTAGAGTTAGAAGTGGTATTGTTAAGTTGTTTTGATGGACTTGTAGCTCCAGCCCCATTTCCATTAATATTAGAATCAAATGATACGTGCTTTTTAAGGATCCCAGAGGAAGGTGCAAGAGTTGTTGGCTGAGATTGAGGGGTAAGTGGACCAAAAAGATCTGATCGAATATTTCTGCTTATTGTCAACTTTTTGACACTTCCAGCACCACCAAAGTGTCTACTGCCAGAACTTGCAGAAAAAGCACCAGGAGCTAGAATACTATCTTCAGCGTTGAAACTCCGACGAAGACTGCTGGTTGACATGCTTTTACTAAGTGTACGGCTGAATGAGCCTGTTCCCAGCAGATTATTGTTGCTAAATGCACCTGGAGTACTGGCAGTACTTGTGGCACTTGATGGTGACCCATATGTACTATATGAAAATCCAAACCCTCGCTTCTGGGGGGTTGAAAAGCGCGAAGCTGAACCAGAATTAAGTTTGTAGAGCGGAATAGCAGCGTTCTTCGGGCCAGTAGAGTTTCTACTACCAGAAAGTGGTGTCGCAATAGGTCCCGGATTGCTCACCTGGGTCGCAGTTATATTTGAAAATAGCGATTGAGAGCCAAAGGCAGAATTATCACCAATACTCGCAGTTAGAGATTGTGCGACTTGATTATTTTGTGGTTGGGCGCTGAATGAGTTGTTACTAGTACCGAAAAGTGAACTTTGATTGGGCTGCTGCTGTTGTTGTTGTTGTTGACTACTACCGAAGCCTCCAAATAGCGAGGATTGATTTTGAGTTCCCGGGTTACCAAAAAGACTACTCCCTCCAGTAGGCTGTGCGGTTCCAAAAACGGATGGCTTCGGCTGATTATTACAATTATTATTGTTGTTACCAAGATTTCCAAAGAGACCGCCAGTTTGATTTTGATTTGAGTTTCCAAAGCCTCCAAACAGATTTGTATTGTTGTTAGCTGGCGGGTTACTTACACTACCAAAAACGTTATCCGTACCAGAGCCAGTTGGTTTATTTCCGAATAATCCACTACTGTTCTGAGTAGTACTGGGTGCGCCGAATGCGTTAGTAGACGGAGTGGCTTGAGACTGGCCAAAAAGACTAGTTGAGTTAGTTGTCGCAGGTGTGCCAAATAGACTACCTGTAGGTTTTGCCTGATTGTTACCGAAAAGTGATGTAGTCCCTGTGGGCGGATTACTTGTGCCAAAAGTACCAAATCCATTTGAAGTGGCTTGCTGTGTACCAAATCCCGTAGAAGCGGGTTGCTGTTGATTGTTGTTACCAAAGAGGCCCCCATTACTCCCGAACCCAGTGGATGTCGACGTACCAAAAGGAGTCGGATTTGTATTATTGGAAGGGGTCCCGAAGCTGAAGGGAGACTTAGCAGCTTGATTCTGCCCAAATACTGATCCACTAGAATTATTTGTGCCAAAAGCGTTCGTAGTTTGTTGGCCAAAGGCGGTATTAGAAGAGCCGAACAAGCCACTCGTCGGTTGGGCAGCAGGTTGAGATCCGAACACTCCTCCGGTAGTAGGCTTGGAACCAAATAGACTATTTCCAGTTGTTGCTGTACTTGTACCGAATCCGGTAGAGGGTTGCTGGTTTGTTCCGAAAGGTGAGCTTGTAGTCGCAGCACCGAACATATTAGCTCCAGTCGTATTAGAGGAAGCGCCAAAGCCCGAGTTATTTGAGCCAAAGCCCCCGAAGTTTGACTGACCGAATGCACCTGGTTGGTTGCTTCCATTTCCAAAACGTCGTCCTTGATTGTAATCTGCCAGTCTTAATTCTTCCATTGAGAACTTTTGATAAGGTGCCTGGAAAGCAATATTTTGGAATGAATTTTGTTGATTGGTACTGCTGTTCGGTTCTTTCTCAACAAATGCTTGAAATGGAACACTACCGGTTCCTTGACATTCTCCAGCACCTGTTTGAGAAATTAAAGATTGTGCAGGAGCCCCGAAAGCAGATGATGTTGTTGCAGCACCTCCAAATGGAGAATTTGTCGTAGATGCTGTGATTAAATATTAGAATTTAATGATAAGACTGAAAAGATAGATTGTAATACCCCCGAATAAACCATTTCCTCCTGTATTACCAGCACCAAATCCTGACGATGGAGCCGTATTAGACCCGAAACCAGTTGAACCGAAAGCACCCGTAGTTGAGGTGTTATTAGTTCCAAATAATCCACTACCAGCCTGAGGTGTGATGCCGAAGCCTGTAGGCTTCGCCGCTCCAAACGCGTTGTTTGTTGCAGTTCCGAATGCGCTTGGATTCCCAAATGCTCCCGTACTGGAAGCATTGTTTGATCCGAAACCGGTAGTAGTTGCTGCGCCAAAACCTGTATCGGAAGTATAAAAATCAGTTACATTACATAAGACGTCTAGAGTGAAACCTATTGCCCAGAATAATTGCACATCTATAGAACCTCTGGAAAAATAGTAGATATTAGAGACGCACCAGTGCCTGTGTTTGTGCCAAATGTACCAAAGCCTGTGGCGGCTGGCTGCTGGTTACTATTCTGGCCAAAAGAACCAAACCCACCGAAACCCGACATGATGAGATTGTGATTTTTTTGAGCCACTGATAGATGCTGACGCCTTAGGACTTGGATACTTTCAGTCACTTAAACGATCTTATTTTCCCGAAACACGGGTGAGAGTACTTAGAATATTCTCAAATATAATGTACTAAAACTTAGTGAGGAGTGATCGACAGATACATTTGAAGAGAGACTCAAAATTTTCAGGTTGCGAGGAATTTTGTTCAAAATGGCTTGTGTAGAGTTATATGAGCGAAGTTGATGGATGAAGATTTAAGAGTGTTCCTAAAATTATTTGACCAATGAGAGGAGAGATGTGTCCGAGATCGTGATCAGTGATGTTGTGTGTATTGACACGAGCAAAATAAAATATTTTACTTGTGTCTTGCCTCACCTCATAATCTTCACTTGTTTTATCTAAGAGTTTGAAGGGATGATGTAGTTGACGCAAAGATTTAGTCGTGTATTTCGACAATTAACTTTTACTCAATCATATTACCTCAACGATGATGTAAACACGGATCATGCATAAGTCATTATCATCTCGGTCACCTGAAGAATCATTGCCTTGCTTACTAATGTAGAAATTCGTAATCCATGCATCGTGTCAAACTTGTTCCTTCAACAACTACAGTCTATCTCAAAGATTCATTTGAAAAATGATATTGCCTCTATAAGTCTAGCATCATGGCATCAACATCTCAACAACCTCATTCTTCTTTTCCTCCAAGGACATACAATAATATGAGTAATCAACACGCTAAACTCCCACCTCCAAACCTAGGACGTGATCATAATCGCATAGAGCGCGAACGCGTCCCTCCAGCCCAGTCTGGATCTACACACCCCATGAACAGTATTACTGAAGAGCAACGAGAAGAGATAAATGAAGCTGTCTGTGTCTTCTTTCCTCACACTTGATCAATGATACCTCAACTGACAATTATATCCAACTCTTTAGTTTAGCCTCTTCGATCTAGATAAAGACCAGCGGATTGATTATCATGAATTCAAAGTCGCGCTTAAAGCACTTGGCTTTGATCTACCTAAACCTACTATTCTAAATCTCCTGACATCCCACGGCTCCCCACCACCCAATCAAGCAATAGGACATTCTAAGTTAATAAATAATTCAGCTCCGGCTCGACTAACGTTGAATCTACCTGCATTTCAAGCCATCGCTGCTAAACTTATCGCAGATCGTGATCCTCGAGACGAAATTGTCCGAGCTTTCTCCCTATTTGATATAGATGGGAAGGGTATGATCAGTCTAGGTGACCTCCGACGAGTCGCACGTGAACTAGGAGAAGGTCTAGAGGAAGAAGAATTGGTTGCTATGATTGAAGAGTTCGATTTGGATGGAAAAGGTGGCGTCGCACAGGATGAATTTATCAGCATTTGTATGGGATGATATGGATTGAGTGCAATCTACTTGCAGATTCTTTTAAGAGTCATATATTTCGTACGAATGAACGAGGAGAAGGAATTTATTTTTAAAGCAGAGAATTAAGAAGAATCTCGTCACAGTATTGGGATTATGGAGTCATGGATTTTTTTGCGTTCCCGTTATTATACTTCTTTTTATTAGTTATGGTCAATTAATCTCTCGACCTTATCAATACCATTTCTCTCGCACTTCAGCATGTTAATGAATGGCTGATGGTTTCCCGCATCTTTAACTTGTTAAAACTTCTGCTGGAGCCCGTGTGAATTAGGGACAGGCGAGATATGGCTTTTTACTGCTTCTCAATCTTCGGAGATATCGCTGCTTAGCAGCAACGAGAACTTTTGAATGTGAGCCTCCAAACCGGAGACTGCTCTATATAGTTATTTCATCTACTAGTTCTTTATGTTTATATCAAAACTGAATTAAGTCTCCATGACCGCCATTCTCTTGTTGTGCTCTAGATCCATAAAGATTAGATGGTTGACTTCCGTAACCGGTAGTCATTCCAGCCTGACCTGGAAGAGTTGGCACCTGGGGTTGTCCACCTCCAAACCCAGCAGATAAATTACCTTCGTATTTTGTTTGTGGGATACCCGTATACTGAGATTGTAAGAAAGGATTGTTACCTGTTTTAGATGCTGTTAGACGAGCCAGCCCTGCCCCGGAGCTGTTGACAAAAGTTCCAGGCGCCGTATGCTGGGCAGGAATACGCATTTCTCCCGTGTTTCCGAACGTATCTTGACCTTCGCCAGAAGAAAGTAAGGCATTGAGCTTAGAGTGGTAGGGATTGATTTCACTTGGGGCTGGAAGCGACATTGGAGACGAGGAGAATGATTGTATAGGATTCAAAGAGGATTTATTTCCAAATGATTTAGTATGCTGCTCTTGCAACGCGGAGAGAGTAGGCTTCGATGGGGGGGTGGCTGACTGAGATCGACCAAAAGAAGACGCAAATGGATTATTAGAACCAGTTGGCATGGGTTTAAGCATTGCATGATCGGTGTTCTTATTGTTAGTTGCCCAAGGATTATTTGTACCAGCAGGGATTATTGGCTCTAGCTGCTGCTGTTGTTGTGGTTGTGATTGCTGCGGCACGAAAAGACTAGCATTGTGTTGAGCATACGGGTTGTAGCTTGTTAACTGCGCCTGAAATTGTTGCTGTCCAAATGAATCAATGCCGGTTGGCTGCGAAGAAGATACATTTTGGAATCCGTTTTGATAGATAGATGGGTCTTGTGGAAAATCTGTTGTTGGACGACTAAAACCTGTATACATATTTGTTATATAACCCGTTTGTTGTGGTACATTTGGATCAATAGGATTTCCAGCCCAATCCACTTGAGTCTGTTGCTGGTATCCTTGATTGAATCCCGTAGCCTGGGGAACTTGGATGGGTTCATCATCAAATAATGACGAGGCATTCTGCTCCTCAAGCTCCCTCCGTCGCTGTTCATCTTCCTCTTTACTTAACTTAATTGCTTTTGCGAGATCTTCATCATCAGGAGATGCTCTTTGGCTTTGTCTTCTTCTTCGATCTTCCTCTCCTTGAAATTTACTCGCTTCAATTGCCAATTTATATTCAGCATCTTCTTCATCAGCTCGCTGTGCCCGCTGTGGCCTATTTCTTCTCATCGATTCATCTTGCGAGGGACCGAATTCCTCGATACCAGTGACCCTTGATTTCCAATTTCGCCTATCGCTACGTTCACTTCGTAATCTTTCATCGTCAAGAATTAAAGATGTCAACTCTTTGGCAGAGACACGCACTGGATCTGAATCAGCTAAGGGCCAAGGAGCCTTAATACAGTTTTCAAACCATTTTGGCCAACATCTCGACCTTCTTCGTCAACATATTGAAATTCTCTCAGAGTCTTGATGATGTATATATTCTTATGCGCCCAAGTTACTACAATCTCTGAGCCTTCATGCAAGCAGTAGTCCAAAACTTTGAGTGCCTTTAAAACATGTCTCCAATTCTTTCCTTTGTCATTAAGTCTTTTGTCTAGCATATCCATGATCTCGTAAAAATCGTTGGATCTAGAAGAAATTAGATATTTACATCACTGTAGATGTTCTTCTCAGTCCAACTCACGAATTGAAGGTCATCTGAGCGATTTGACTCATCTCTGACCCTGTTGGACCCCATGGATCATTGCTTGTCGCTATAAGATGTCAATGTAGTTCCGAATTAGGTCCTTAGTCAGTATACCATTTCGCACTTTTACTTGTACGTTAGAGTATCCCTTGGTGACGTTCTTGACACTTCGTATTACTTTCGCCATCTTTAGTAGTCAGAAAAGTTAAAAGAATTTTTAAATAAAGAAAGCTGGAATGAAAATTTCGATCTGGAACGGGGGAAAAGACTACAGTACTCGAGTCAATTCGAAAATTGTGTAAGTCGTTCCCGCGTGGTGTAAAGCTTCGGCACAAAAACCACAGCGGGGGGTTACGGCTGAGACCCCACGTAACTATGTTGAATTAACTTAAATAGATTTAATAATTATCTTTCAGAAATCTAGCCGAATATTTATGTGGGAGAGAGATTAGGAAACAAGAAATTGGCCCCTAAGAATAGGTTAATTGTACATGGTGACATATAATTCATGACATGAGCAACGTGAGACATACTTCTGCCCCCAAAGGCATCGAATCATATCAGAAACCTACCAAGTCGCGAATGGGACTGTGTCACGTGCCTCTGACATAATGAGTTGCCTTGTTTGTGAAAACCATTATTCAGATTGACACCTCTATTGAACACCAGATGAGCATTGCTGTAACGTGGAGAATTTTGTATTTTAGATATCCTTCATACGTCTTATGTCCCATTAGGGGCAGTGGCACAGCCCACAACCAAGTGATAAATAGCACTTACAGACTACACGAAATCTCTGCCGCGAACGTATGATGCATGGTAATATCTCGAGAAGAAAATTTGGCTTTAGCTGATATTCTCGATATTGAATTTTTCTACCTCGAATTTCTTCTTAAACCTTACTTTTTATCCTTATACTCGTGTTTTTTGAGATGACAAACATGCAAATTAGCTCGAGTAGCAACGCGCTTTGCGACAATGTGCACATTAGCAGCATTCCAAATCCTCTCAAAAGGCTTAAGATTCGTGATTTTCAATTCTTACAAATACAAGCTATGCCAATTGACCGTTTCTGGGGGCCTTGGATCGAATATCAACTACTTACATAATACCAAGTCCCAGAACCCTACAAGACGTCGAATAAGAGTATCCATCTGGCAAGGGTCTTGAGACAATACGATGCGAATTTCCGCAGCAAGTTGATGCAAAAGGCGAGATGAGATTTGGTGAACTATTGAAAGAGAAGACTTAAGAGATCCAGCACTTCCTTCAAAATTACGCGAATCTACCACTTACTGAGCTCAGTAACGGCTTGCTTTTGTGCTTTATCTCCTAACCGTCTATTTTTCAGTACTTCAAGCTGCCTGTACATATGATATCCTGGACCTAAGAAACTATTTAAACCTTTTAGAAGAAGACAGGGCTGAAGGCAAAGGTCATCTCGACTGAGCTGATCCTATTTTTTAAGATATCAAAGAGCTAAAAAGTGGGCTGTCTACAATTGGAAATGATCACGAAAACAAGGAGCCAGAGATTACTGAGGCTGTTCATTTAGTCTCTTATACTAGCCAGGCCCTTAAGCCCCTGATCGAGTTCATGGAGCAGTAGAACGGCGTTTAAACGGCCTATCTGAGGGCTTTGGGAAGTCTCTTGACTGGAAATCGAGCTATTCGGATTTTATCACCTATTTAAGGGGGGCTAGGTAATAGCTTATATTACCAACTCATTATAAAAACTTTGACTGATGGATTACATTATCTTTTCGAAGCAATACTGTATCTAATCTTCTATTTCACAATCTATGGCTACTTGGATTACCCAGAGAGATGATTATGACAAATCAACCTGAAAGATGGTTCAAGAAAATATCCTTAAGTAAAAAAAAAGAAAAAATTCAGATTCTCAGCCGTAGGAACAAACCCGCCCAACCAAAAAATTTTTATCAAATTAAACACTCAATTTAGTAGTTCGATAAAATTTCTGCTTTAGCCACAATTCTTCGGAAAATTCTCGCTCTTCTTTTAATCAGCTTCAACCAGATATAAAAACCTCTGTCTTTAGGAATCTGGTCTGAATGATGGGATTAGAGACTCGTAATAGTACCGGGTAACCACTAAGTCACGGATTTCGATATTCGGAACGGTTTATAAAGAACGAGGCTGGGAATGAGATCGAGACAGTTCAAGGACATGTCAAGAATCAAGCAGCGTAAGGATCAATCGGGACTGAATTTTTTGTATAAGATAAGGATACTACAAGATTTAAGATAAGATTAAGGTACAGATTCCAAAGACAGGAAGTTCTCATTTACCAATTTGATTGCGAGATATCTAACAATGAAAGCCGGCCATAATCAGAAGACTGAGACGCCCTATGGTTTTAAAGTCCCTTATCGTAACTCTTGTCAGCTTACTAAGTGACTGTATGGAGAAGAGTGAAATCAGTGAAGGCTTAGCATTCAAAGGAAGGGGCAAGAAGCCGATAGAAGGAAGCAGAACTAAGTAGGACTTCTAAGAATGTAAAATTTGCAAATGAAAGACTTTAGATATAGTAAGAATAAAGAGAACAGGCAGAAGCAGATAGAGGGCGAGAGAAATACGAGTGATTGAGGGAAGTCGGGAGACGCCGATCAATTTAGCCGACCCTTATCAGAATGCAGGCACGGTAGTGGGTTATAATACTCAGGCATGATGGATCGAAAATTCAGAATGCTGAAGGTCGTTCAGCTGCTGAAAAGGGGAAGTAAGAGTCATGCATACTACTTTTTTTAGGATCGACTGGAAGACGGTTAGGAGGAGAACAGCTAAGTTAAAAAAAGTGCACTTGAGACGGTAGGATAGCCTTAACTCTGTGTGAAAGGTGCTGGATCAGTAACACCGGCGAATTTGAGGTATTTAGAAACATCATAGGTGAAAAGATTAAAAAAGCTCACTGAAAGGCAGTCTCGCCCCTTCTAGATTGTGTAAAGCCATCTACTCATTAAATCATTATATGGTTCGAGCCTTATCGACATCCAATTTTCCTCCAATTCTTGTGTTGGCTAAGCTTCTAGATGGCAGATTTTGGAACAAACTCTCATCACGGACCTTCAGGTTACAGGTTGAACTGAACATCTCCTATCAGCCAGGATCTTCAAGAAGGAAACTTTCTTCGACTAGTTTAGGGGACTAACTCTCTTGAAGATCGCCGTCCTCTTCGTGTCCGAGCCATTCTATGTCCAATATTTGGCAGAGAAAATTGTAAAGTATGTTACTGACTTTAGTTGCGACCTGAGATTCAAATGCCAGACACCCAGCAAGATTGTCGACGACTCTCAAATGAGAAGCTAGCTAAACAAAACTTCAACCGGGCCCACTTTATCACCAGGAAATATAAAATTTAAAAGACTCGGTGGAAGAACCTCTCTCATAGTTAAGTACTGCAATTCCTTCAGATATCTTCACCTCATTAGACGCTTCGTTGGAAGGATATGACTAATCTTCACATTAACGAGCCCTCTAACTAGCAAAGAAAACATTTCAAGGGCGAGTGTATCTTACGTAGAGTTGAGGGGTAACATGCTGACATTTGTAAGGTTGCAGCGCCACTAGATGAAGGTTGTACAAAATGACCTATTGAAAGGATATTTGTACTACAGGACAACCTGACAGAGTTTTTTACCTGTCCTGTTGCAGGGAAAGACCTTTGCGCGTCGGATATGAATGATACTAAGATCTCTAATTTCTAGATGTAGGAACTAAGCAACTATTAATATAAATAGTGGTCATCATTAGGTAAACCGCTAGTCCACTTTAGACATAGCTCCAGCAATGATGAACTCTTTCGTATCCTGAGACAAAATATAGCCAAAACGTTTTATGATTCATACGGTGAGTAATGTGCTCTTAATCCTCACTCCAACACAATCATGCGGCGCTGAGAGCTCGATAGACTGGGAACTTTTCTTTTGGCGTCCAAAGCACACAATTATTTCCATGTGTCTGCCTTTAAAACCAACGTCGATTGTGAATTGAATTGATTTAATTTCGCTAGAATTATTAACGTATCTGGCTAATCCCTTACACCCAAAGTGTGGTACGGAATATCAACCTCGAAAGAGCCTGACCCTCCGATTCTTATATTGCCCACTGTAATACTTAGATACATAAAATCACTGTTAGAAATACTCATATTCGATTTCTGCCACAAATTTCTGTCTATTCAGTGATGGCTCACGTTTAACGTATCTGCATTTCTACTAAGCGATACAGCACTCTACGAATTTTCATAGGTGTCCCTCTTTCTCCTTCTCGCTCAGAAACAATTACAGTCGACATGTTCGTTACCATATCTCTCATTTTAGCCCTAAGAGCTTACGAGCCTCGTTCTCGCTGCGATAAGCCGATGATATGATTGTCTTGGTAGTTTTAGTTCCACTGATCAATTTCTTTTCATTACAATATCTTGGTCCGTTCGTCTAATATGGCCTGAGCTCTAACTACGACGATTTTACTGCTTTCTTAAGATAATTGTTTAACAAACGTTTTTTTTTTTTAATTTTCTTTTACGGTCGCAAAGGTATATTAGTGCCCACTCCTTACGTCTAGGGTGATTTCGATGAGAAATTTGTACTAGGCAACTCAAAAATTGGTGTAATTGAAAGAGATTAATGTGGCAGCGCCTTAAATGCTAGATTCGATTCGATTTGGGCGTCAGCAGCTCTGTTGTATTATTTTTTATTTTTGGGCATACAATCAGCATTGTGAAAAAATTGGTTGAGAACTGATAGTCGATAGCTTCTTTCTAACAGCGCCAGTATCACAAATTCCCGGTGAAAATCATAAGAGGTTTGATCTGGGATCTCGTTATATAGACTGTTGGCTGTAAAGACCAGGCACTAGAACTTTGCAGCTTCATATCGCTGATTACATTTCGGAAAATCGAAGACTAAAGTCGTATTTGCGGTACGGATATAACATAGTCTCACTTCTTGCGTGATAGAACTTGACCCAAGTACTAGCTTGAGCCGAAAGCGTTTTTTTCATCAAGTTATATTTAGGGCCCAAATGAAACGACCACTGGAGCCTCCGTCCACTTCTCGCTTAAGGCACTCTGGATGTAAGCGAGAAGTGGACGGAGGCT
>MCBS01024900.1:0-15721 GCA_003611235.1 Golovinomyces cichoracearum
GAAAACTTTCCCCTGTGGGTATACGCGATTTTGTTGTAAAGAAGCTAGCGATCTTTCCAGCAGCTATTGGCAATATTAAACCAGCTCGCTCAGGATTTGCCCTGAGTCCTTGTAGCGAGAATGCACGCGAAGAAATTCTAAAGTCATCAAATGGACTCTTCATGTCCGACGCAAAATTGGAGACTGTCACAATTTGGGTCTCAGTGATTATTCCAACAGTGCCGTTCACGATATAAACTCTGCAAGGACGTGTAGAAGCGAGCAAAGAAATGCTGGCCGACGATATTGAGAGAGTCTCCTCAGAAATACCATCATTGGTGAAATTATATGGATATAACAATCTCTGTGCCCCTCATAGAACATAGATGGCTCCATTCACAAAGGCACCTCGCCCTGAGTTTAGGTTATTTTATGAGTCTGGTCTTGTCAGACTATTCAAAAAGAAACAATCAATTGAGTTTTGTAAGCGCTGTGACGGGCATCACTCTACTAGAAGATGCTCTAAGGCCCCATCTTGCGGGAGCTGCGGCTCCACAATGCATTCAGAGCAAGCATGTCTAGCCTTAAGTGCAGAAACTGTGGTGGTCCTCATCGTTCAGATAGTCGGCTCTGTCTTGCTTGACCAATGCGGTCAGGAGCTCCTACCAAAGAGCAACTAAATGTATACCGTCAAGCTGGGGACCGGGAATATCAAGCAATGGTCCGAGTAATCGCGGCCGAAGCAAAGGCTTTGGCTGCAGATGAGGCCTTAAGTACTCTTTCAAATACCTAATCAGAAGAACAAATGACAACAGACATTCAAGCGCCGCCTATCGTAGTTTCGACGGATGACGCTATGCGCTTATGAAAGGCGTTCCGCAGGACCGCAATTCCTCACCACAAATTATCAATTTCATGTCAATCAATATGGGAAGAGGAGGCACGGCGCATGATATTGCATTATCTTCGCTTGCAAATTGAAATTGGACGTGCTACTCGTCCATTAACTTCGGTGGTCTGGCTGTACAAAATCTCGTCCCTTTTTCGATCGACATACGTCTAACGGAGGTATAAACGTGGGTCCACGGGCTATCACTTGTTGAGATCTAGGCATTCCTCAACCATTGTAGAATTGGTTGATTGGTATGAGGGGTCTAGTGAGTGCCTAAGGCACCAATAAATTGTGTACGTAATTTAGAGTTCTATAGATAAAAGAGATCGAAAGATCTTAGGAACATGTATGTGTTTTCCTTAGAATCAAATATAAATTACTTCAAATCGGATGCCATACTCTGACTGATGCTGTAGATATCTGTTTCTATTTTACTTCATATCTGATCACGAGCTTAGTTCGATCGTAATTCCAACGTCACTTACACAAGAAAACATGCAGGTGTCAAAGCAGAGCAGATTTTCCATTGCGTTTCTCCCACAGCTAACTACTGCTAGGTAGTAGCAAATAATGTAACATTTCTCAATTTCTATAAAGCACCACACAGCGGCTCGGTGATACAACCACTATTAGACTGGAAACCATCATCTAAATCAGTTGCGGTCGGAGAATTCAACTCTGTTTACTGGGGATGGCAACCCGAGGCTACGCTAAACTACGGGCAGTATGAAGAGATTGAAAAATGGGCTGAAAATAACAATTTGAAATGCCTCATTGTCGATGAGGCTATATACCGAGCCGGGAATGCACTAGATCTGGCATGGACAAACATTCCTGAAGCTTATTCCTGGGTAGCACGGGATGAATGCGTGCCTAGCGATCATTTTCCGATCCGTGGGTCAGTACCTAGCCGAATAGTGAATGCAGCTTATGCAAAGGGGCCTCTAAAGGTTTCAAAAGAGAAATTACCACATTGTGGGCGTTTAGTATCACAATGGATCGAACCGCGAAATTTTATTAACTCGATGCAGGAGATTGACGATGCGACGGAAAGTATTTGCAAGGTGTTGAAGAACACAGTGAGGGCAGTTGGCATAAGGCCTAATAAATCAACTATAAGATCCGCACCCTGGTGGACGCCCGAATGTAAGACTGCTCATCAGGAGTATGAAGCTGCCGATACAATTTCCGAGCGAACAAGATAAAGAAAAAATTTCAGGTTTGTTGTGGCTTCCGCAAAGAGATAATATTGGAAAAAGCGGGTAGAAGCTGTGAAATCCTCATCAGAGACTTTTCGCTTAATGCGCTGGGCAGCTCCAAAGCAGGACAAACCTCCGCCTCCACTTCAACACGAAGACAAACTTTTGACAGACCAGACCGCCAGGGTAGAGGCTCTACAGAATATTATCTTGGCAAGAAATAGTACTTCTAACGACATACCTCCTTGTTAAATACCAGGTGAAGGTCGTATTCCATGTCCAAAAGACATTACAGATCTAGAAATCAGAAATTGTTCAACAGGAAGCGGAAATATGAGCCCAGGTGCAGTTGGGGTCTCGGTGGAGTTACTCTCGGCTTGCTGGGATAGTATTGGAACGATAGTGACTAAAATATTTCGTGCATGTCTAAAGTTTGGATATCACCCGAAATGTTTTAAACTAGCTAAAATGGGTTTTCTTCTATAGGTCGGACGAGACCAATCAACATCAAAGGGTTGGAGACCCATCGCACTTGGTTCGTGTCTCGGGAAAGGTTTGGAGAGAATTATTGCCAAGCGAATATCATTTCTTGCTATCAGTTCAGATATCGTGAGGGCTCAACAGTTTGGAGCATTACCGAAACGATAAGCCACTGATCTAGTTTCTGGTGTGGTACACGACATTGAGATAGCTCGCTCTCAGGGGTGGGCTTTTACATTCGTGACACTGGATGTACAAGGAGGCTTTGACGCGGTCTTACATAATAGACTCCTTTGGCGGATGCAGAAACAAGATTGGCCTGACCCAATACTTCGTTGGACAGCCTCGTTCCTTCATGAACGTAGTGTATAAGTTTTTTTCTCAGGTGGAGTCACGAGAGGGAAAAATTGGTGTGTGGATTGCCCCAGGACTCTCCGATCTTTCCATTACTCTTCCTCCTTTACATGGCAGAGCCAATGCGAAGTGGAAAATGAAAAGCACGCTTCAGTTATGCGGATGATATTGGGATCTTAGGAATCGGTCGCACGATTGCAGAGTCAGCATCATCAGCACAGTTTAAGGTAGATAACTTGTTGGAGTGGGTAGAAGAGAACGCTGTTCTATTTGATATCGAAAAATCAGACCTTATTCACTTTCCAGCTCGTCGTCAAGACATGTCAAGTGAAGTAAGTATTGGTGGAATCACGATCGAACCTGCAAAGCATATTCGCTGGCTGGAAATGTATCTGGACTCTCAACTAACAATTCAATATCACTTCGCCACTTGATGCGGAAAGCATTAAAGACAGCTCATCACATGCGACGTTTAAATCCAGTGAAGCGGGGAGCGGCACCAGGTTCTCTAGTAACGGCTGTCAAAATATGTGTAGTACCAGTAGCAACATACGGTGCAGATTTTTGGTGGCCTGGTATGATTCGTCCAGCTGTAAAAAGGATTGTCACTCCTTAAACCACTCATTTTTGTAATCTTATTGACAAAGTTATCCATCTAGCGTTACGCGCAGCCTTGCCAGTATGGAGAACAATCCCCAATGCTATACTACATAGAGAAATTTGCATTCCGCCGGCCCGAATTCTCCTAAAGAGAAATCAGCTACGACTTGCTGCTAAAATAAATTCCCTCGATGACCGTATTCTTCGTCGAGAACGAGCAATAATATGTCCAAATATGGGCACTCTAAAATACAAAAAGAATGCTCGTCTGTCAAAACAGCCTGAAATTCAGATGTCATGGCTACGGCGTGCATTTCAAAAGCTTCCGCCTTCATCAGAGGTGGTAGAAGTAGTTAAGCTCCTACATATTCTTAAAATCTTGGAAAAAAGATTGATGGTATGAAAGCACATATAAAGTGGGTCAAAGCAATATCACCAACAGATATCTGCGCCTATCCCGATGGACCCTCTGAAGGACATGGTCGCTCTACCTGGGGCTATGTTCTTCAACGTGGTGGGAGAAAATTCCAGATTAAAAATGGCATCTTATTCGGTGGGGAGGTCCATGATGTAGAATTGGCCGGAGCTGCAATTGCGCTTCAGGCCACAGTCCCACAGAGACATAGTGGCGAAAAAATATTTATATTGCTGGATAATTAAGCAGCTGCAACAGCATTACAGACGGGAGTAGCTACCTCGTGCGTAAAATTAACTCGCGATTTCCGCAACTTAAGTCAATTAATTCAGGCAGAAGTCAGATGGGTACCCGGGCACTCTGGAATTAGTGGAGATGAAGAGGCAGCCGCTGCAGCACGTGCCGTGCTAAATTTAATCCCTCCATGACCAACCCAACTTGGTTATACAACCTTAGCTTATTTATGTCGCCTAATGCATCAGAGTCGGCAGAACTTGGTGGATGAGTGGTGGTCGACAGCTTGTCCAAGCCGCTATCGTGATCTAGACTTAGAAATGCGTCGGCGAAAACCTCCCAAATTAGGTCTTCCTCATAATTTACTTCATCATCTTTTAGCTGCTCGAATAGGACACGAAGACTATGCGGCCTATCGCCGTCGCTTTCATCACGAAGACGCCAATTACATTGCGTCTGTGGGCAGGAAACATCTCCTACTCACTTTATTAGATGTCGCAGAAACGCTTCTCACATGCGCAAGCTCAGAAAGGGCTTGACTGTCGCGGTTTTCACGCAACAACTTCTTGGACCTCGCGGTCTTGGAAATTTTATAGAATATGCACGGATTACAGGTTGCTTCGATAACTTGCCTGCAAACTTAACCTCTGCTGGATGCGAGGGAAGTAATAACTAGATGGCCATGATATTATGACTAGTACGACAGAGCGTAATGTGAGAAGCGCTAGGCAATTGCTTTTACTTTTATTTTTCTGCAGTTATCGTTGGAGTTTGTGTTTTGTACATGGACCCGTTTGGGATAGGACTGGTGCGAGCGAGTAGAGCACGCTCTCGGGTGTGATTTCTGTCGGCTCCACTGGTCTCGTGCTAAATTAGCGCTGAGCTTGTGCCTGAGACTTAAAAATAAATAAATAAATAAAAACCCGCCCTAAATAATAAAGTCATGTGAAATCCTAAACTCTCAGCTTCATCTCAGCATCATCCAGATGACTTCAAGATCATTAAGGGCGTGAAGTTCTAATCTGCACCTCCTCGTGATAACGGCTAGGAACTCTTTCTCCAGAGAGAAAGGAGCCAAGCAGAGAGGTGAGTGACACATCAGGTCACAGGAGTCTATTGTTTTCCGTGCATGGTTTTTTGAATTTGGATTTGACTTACGATGAGTAAAATTCGAGCAACTGGGTCAAATGAAAGCAGTACAGTCACCATGCTAAGAGTTGGCGATGATTATGGTGATAGTGATAATGTCAAGCCGCAAAATGATATGGTTTTGTGATAAGATGGAACTTTGGATAACTCCTAAAGCCTAAGGCATTCATATTTTCGAATATGAGGCAAGCCAGGGCTAGCCCAGTCAATCGAGACATACTCTGTGAATACCTGTTTAATATCCTTGGAGCGGGTCTGATGGTGGAGTGGTACACCGTCTGGGCCATTCTACTTAATAGAGTTGGGGTAGCCTGGACACATCCCCCATCTGAGTCAGGAGTTTACTAGTTCGTATACAGCAGACCCTATCTACTCCAAAAGTGAGATGTATAATTGTATGGGGGCCCGCTTGGACAAACAAATGTTTTTCTCGCTTAATCCTTTGGTGATATTCTCGGAAGAGATGCACAGGAGGAAACCTATTTTTTCATAGTGTGTATTACTTATCGTCGGATGTGGGCCAGGGCACCATTCTGTATGGGATATAAGACATATGAAGGATGTCTAGAATACATGATCCTCCAAGCTACAGCAGTGTCCGTCCAGTCCCCAAATTTTCCCATTACCTACGTCTGAGCCAGCTTGTTACATCGGGTCGGATTTTCTCATTGTGTTATTGACGAATGCTATTTAAGTGTGGATGTTTAATCTATCTATATCACATGCACACGATCTTTGGATTTGTCCATTTTAGTCTTTGAATCAATAAGGACGTAATTTTACTCCCCCCTCCCGGAAGATCTAGCAGGAATATCAACAACTATTGTATCTAAATTTGTATAAAAAGATTCTAGTCGAATTTTGGAGAGGTTAAAGAAATTTTTCATTATCAGAAAAACTCTCTCGACTTTCTAAAAATGGGCACCAGCCTTATTTCAATACAAAATAAAAGATAAGTAATATCATATTGATTTGAAAATCTTCCATGTTTACTTGTATTCAAAATCGAATGCTATCATTCTCAATCGGTACTTGCCAACAACTGAAATAAGCCGAAGCCTGAAACTGATATGGAATTAAATCTTTGGTAAACTTCCCATTAAGAATATTTGCCGAACAGGGTAACGCAGCTTTTTTCAGATCAGACACAGCTAGAAGAGTTTCGATGGGCTGGGAAAGTGGAGAAATTAGCACAAGAAAAAGAGAGAAGCTTAGAAGATTACGGAGATGCGTTCTTTTGATGTGAGGAAATCCATACTGGACAGAACAGTGTAATTGCCATTTCTGTGGCGAATCTCGAAAAAACATAGAACTCTTCATGTTAGTTAAATAGGCTTCAACGGAAAGGTATTCATCTGTATAAAAATTATGATTGGCTTTTTAGCTACACGGGCCAGTTAGGACGCCAAAGCAGAACGGTAAAATCTTAACAATATTACAAATTTTTTCACGTAACGTTTTCATGGGACTCATTTCACTCATAATTCCAAACAGCGTGATACTATTGTGGTCCTTCTCAGGAACGACGATCGTGATTTTTTGTGTAAGAATAACCGCTTTGAATTTTGGTTCATTCTTTAGTGAAGATTGCCCACTAATTCAGTGCTAGAGCACCGACTAATTGAGCGCGATACTTGACAGGTTGCAAACATGTTCTAAAAATTTTACTAGGCAAACAAGAGAAAAGTGAAAAAGTTGAAAAGGCCTGTGTAGGAATCGAACCAACATCTCCGGAAAATCAGTTTTCAGAATCCGACGTGCTAACCATTACACCAACTGGCCTTGATATCGGATTGAGAAATAAAATCTTATAATAATAATTACTAATTTTTGTTTCAGCAAAAAAAAGAAGGATTTTCTTGTAACAACATGTGTCGTACAATGATTTTCAGAGGTACGTTACGATCTCAACAATCAATCTTACAGGAATAATGGCAACAAACAGTATTTCATCTTTCACGAACTTGTCTACGATCTCCGAACTTAAAGAGTCTCTATGTTGTGAAGCCGAATGTCTCCCCAAGCGCTTTCGGGCCCTCTTCTCTTTGAAACATATCGCAACGAAAGACCAGTCTCTACCTGCCATAAAGGCTATCGCAGCTTCATTCTCCTCAACTTCGGCGTTACTCAAACATGAAGTCGCTTACTGTCTTGGGCAAACAAAAAATACTGCCGCAATACCATACCTCCGCGCAGTCTTGATGGACAGAGCGGAAGATCCCATGTGTAGACATGAAGCGGCTGAGGCAATGGGTGCAATTGGTGATATGCAGAGCCTGATCGTATTGAGAGAATTCAGGGATGCTCAAGATGAGCATACTGTAGTCAGACAAACCTGCGAATTGGCGATAGAAAGAATCTTGTGGGAGAACGGTGAGGATGGTAACGAGATTCTAAATTTTAGGTTTTTTACATCCTATCTCTATTTAAATCTAGCTTATTAAATTGATAGTAATTTTGAATCCATTGATCCGGCACCGCCGACGGCCGGAGAAGACTCGGTGGAGGGTCTCGAACAAGAATTACTAGACCAAAAGCTTCCTCTGTTTCGCCGTTATCGAGCTATGTTCAGCCTCCGAGATCTTGCTTCTCCTCCCGATCTTCCCACAGCAACTGCAGCTATTCTTTCGCTCACAAAAGGATTTGCTGATCCTTCTGCCCTCTTCCGTCATGAGATTGCTTTTGTCTTTGGTCAATTAAGTCATCCAGCCTCGATTCCAGCTCTAACCTCTACCCTGAAAAATACTGAGGAAGCAAGTATGGTACGACATGAAGCTGCCGAGGCATTGGGCACTCTCGGTAAACAGCCCGGTGTTCTAGAAATCTTGAAATGTTTTTCGAATGATCAGGATCGCATAGTGCGCGAGAGTGTAGCGGTAGCACTGGATATGGCTGACTATGAGACGAGCGGGCAGACTGAATACGCATTAGTTCCGGAGATATCTGCGTAGAATAGTCTTCATGTTGAGTAAAATGCCATGTAAGTGCCGCCTTCTTTTTAATTTCTGCTTAAATGTGAGGCGTAACATTCTCAAAGTTCGTTCTTAACACGATACGGGTGAGGCCTAATTCGGCCTAGTTTGCTACTGCATCCAGATTAATGCAAGTGATTGGAACATCACTAGTCTATATACAAGCTGTCACACGAGACCATGCTCAGCTATCCAGAAAGGATCTCATTGCGTCCTGAACCCCTTTCCGCAGGAGATGCTATCCTCTTTCTCCCAGTCTGGCATCTAATTTTCCTCCTGAGAGATTCAAGTCTAGTTACCTATCTTCGACTCCCAGTTTCTTTAAAAAACATTAACAAATATTAAACTTCAGGATCTCCTTGGTCTAATTTGTCAAGGTCTCAGGCTCCACACCTGGTGACTGAGATTGGGTGCAATTTGCATAGTTAGAGTAGTAGAAATTGCTCTCGCTTTGTTTTGAATAAAAAATTTGATGAAGACCAAAGCTTCGTTTTGTATCCAATACGAAGACGATATACAAGGAGTTCTCACGATCTACGAAATCTTGTCTTCCGATGGATTATGATCTTCCAGGTGTAAAATTTCTACCCATCAGAACTTTATGATAATCAATCAAGTTAAGCACTCATCTTGGCTAACTGAAGATTCTCCATCAACAGTTGATAACAGCTGGGAGTGAAATTACTGCGCACTTTGTGTCGATTGTTTACCTACATGAAAGTTCAGTCTTTGTCATAAACCACAGCAAAAGATGACTGACTTAGCTCTCCCATCGCAGTTCAACCAAAAGTCAAGTGACTAACATTTCTTCTCGTCTCATCAAGACTGCTGCTCTCTCTTTTTCCCTCAAGTTTTCAGAACTTTATGCCATTCCCGCTTAAAGATCTTATTAGCCTCTCTCTATGAAAAATCCCATCCTCAAAAATTAAAGAAGACGTTACATAAATGTATTTCTTTCTTTTCATTTTTTAACAAATATGTTCATCTCCTGGTGATTTGATTGATTGAAGGCATCTAGAGGACTTTGGGAATCCAAGGAGACGTATTCTGCCAATGATGGTGATAAATAAGATATGTAGATTTCGCAGTTTAAGTCCCTCATACTCCCTCTCTCTCTAGTATGTAAAGAAAGAACAGGTAAAGTAGCAGGTGCTGCAACTTCTACTTCTTTTGACAGAAGTTGCACAGATCATTTTTAACTTTCCCCATCTTCCACAGCTATGCTATAGTGTAGATTACTGTTGGCAGTAATGGAATTCACACATAGATAACGTGCGAAAAAAAGGTAAGGAAGAAAAAGCCATTAATCGGCCTTGATGTATAGATACTGGCTGAAGGAAACCATTCGCCTCTTCACTATATCTTTCCATTGTATTAAAATGCAGCTTTACGTTCCACAGAGACTATCCCAGCTCTCTCTTATATGTACATCTTATTGATCGCGGCCTTTTCACATCGGTGGAAATGGCCCTCAACGGTATTATGTTTATGGAATAAAAATTTCTTCCAAAATATCAAAAAAAAAAAGATAATCATTTACCATTACAAATTTTTATTTGGAATCAGTAGAAAATAGAGGAGTAAGAGTATTACAGATTTTTTAGCTTGGCAGTTCACTATTAATCACATCTTAGCCGTCGCACTTCTTCAGCTTCAATTCTTATTTGACTATTTTTATTCGCCGTATTTTTTTTCTACTTTTAAACCTCTTCTGCCTTCAGGCCTGATTTTCGATCTTTGTTTACACTCTGACCGCTAAATCATTCGTTTATCAGATCACATAAATAATAGTGATCCTGTCGGTTGGCAATTTGCACGTTTATGCGTATGTCAAAGGGTCTCAACTTGTAATTGTATTGATTTTGTCTATCTTTCTTCATCTACGGGTGTGCGTATCGTCTTAAGGGCGAGAGAACATGCATATCTATATCACTTGTTTATTTGAATAACTTATCACGTGTTGAATAAACATTGGTGTTGCGACACTGGCAGATTTTCTTTTCGGCACGAGATGTACAGGTTCATGGTTACCACAGTCATATCAACCAACCTCAACATTCTATTCAGATAATGGTCGCTCTACAAAGCCCTCAAAGCGAACAGTCAACTGATTGCTATCAATAAAGCGTTCCAAAGCCTTGTTTAGTAAGGCCTTTGTCATCGCATCCGCGGGATTGTCTCCCCGTGAATCCAACGGATCTCTGAGATCTTTCGTAGCTCGTAAGATCGGCGCATTGCCATAATATCCACCATAAGTCTCTTCTCCTTGGTCGTACCCAGTTTCACAAGGCACTCATAGAAAGAGTAACTATTGGTGCAAACAACTAGTGGGATGGGCGGCAGAGATAACTGTTCTGTGATTTTGCGAAGGATCGAGGTTATTGCAAATCCAAAATCAAATCCATTAACCATGCCATAAATCTCTGAAGCAAGCACACTTCGTGTAACACGCTTTCATTTAATTGATGACCAATGAATGAGGTTGCCTGTTAAATCAAAAGAATTTCTACCGTTGCACTCATTAATGAGCATTAACACGAATTCAAGCTGAAAACTCAAGTCTATATTATTCGCGAACGAGCCATCTGCAAATACTATCAACTTGGCAGCAGCAAGATCGATATGAACATAATTGAGACCTCTATCAAGATAATTTATTTGCCATTGAAGTCGCTTGTTGATTTTTATGTAATCTTTTTCTTGCGGCTCTTGGACTTGAGCAGCGACTGACAGATCGAATGAAGCCTCAGGCTAACGGATTGACGCTATGTAGGCACCCCGGACACGTTGCTCAAGGTAACGCTGAGCACAGTCTGATCTTTTCATGTTTATTTCCTTAATCCTCACGCCTTGTCCTTTCCGCTTGAGCTCCAGTTTTCCATCTTTGCAAAGATTTAGCTTAGCACCATTAAAGTCTACTTCGATGCCAGTTTTAAGAATTATTTTCGGCTTCGCACGGAATTTAGCCTCATCTGACTGCTTCTCTTTTAGAGCTTAAAAAAACTTAGTACCAAGTATTAGAGTATCGTCTATTTGCATGCCGACAATACCAAAGCGATCAGCGGAGCCTGCGGTAATAAGCAGACATGGATCATATGTTGAAGTTTCCATGCTTAATTGCCACTTATGATGCTCTTGATATGTATGAAACCAATGAACACCAGCTTCTGCAATACCATTTAATGGCTTTATCACGCGAATTATAGTTCCCTCTGGATACTTATCTTTTAATTCAAGTGGAAGTTCTAGAAAAATCTGTTGTTGAAGTTTTGATTGAGCTTGAGGATATGCTTGCGTGATATCGCGAAGAGAAATAGTCATACCGATGCAGAAAAGTGATGGAGCTATTGCTAAAATCAAGCGTTGGGACATACGCTGAATAGTGGGCGACCGTATTAAAATGGACAGCTTCTCAAAGTCGCTGTGGCCTTGGAAAACTAAGCAGGATTTTCAAATGACTTTCCGCCTTTGCCCTCAATTTCATGTACTATTCGTGACTTAAAGATGCGACCGTGGTGTACAGCAGGATCGAAAAGTTCGAAATTGAAGACTCCTGCGATGACCAGGTCATTGATTTCTTTATCATCCGAAGCCTCGAATGGCTTACCTGGAGTGGTAATTACTCCATCATAGCGTAGCTTAATTGCAAGAGTGCAATCTTCCTCTTCTTTCTTGCTCAAATAGACTTCAGGGCTTCCTAAGATGTAATTTACAGCTCTGTCATTACGCGATTTCACTTTATTCTTAGAACCTTTAGGTCTTCCTCGGCAACGAAAAACCGTTGGGGTAAGGTCTTTCAGTTTAAGTTGCTGGTCTGTTAGGGTCAGATGATCTTCGGAATCAATGTTCGGAGTCTGATTCGGTCGATTGTAGAGCTAGTAGACCGTGGAGCGGAATTTGGTTAGTCCGTTTACCATATCAAGTATTAAATTTTGACCATCTTTTTCAAGGATCTTGTGTGGGCCTTGCCATACACGAACCTCACTACCGATTGGTAGTGCAAACAAATTGTCTAATATCGGACCTTTTCTGGTGTTCAATGCGTCGTTGACTTGCTTCTGAGCATTAATTGCACGTAATTGTTTCATCGCTTTATTTATAGCTTTCGCACGCCGAGCAGTACTAACAGAAGGAGGTGACTCGGTAGATACTCGTGAATAAGCACCATAAACGAGTAGAGTAGGGACAAGATCATTAGGATCTGCAGTATCGTTGACAGCTTTTACTGCCATCTGAAGCAAAGAATCGTCAGGTACAGTCCCATTTTGCTCTTGCGACAGAATATCAAAAGCCTGGCGAAGAGGATAATGGCAGCGCTCAATCTTGCCAATTGACTAATGAGCTTCTGTAGGTACCTGTTTACAAGTTATACCCATCGTCTTAGCTTCTGCACGAAACTCTTGCGACGCAAAGTTTGTACCAGCATCATGGGTCACAATATCTGGTAGGCCTAAATATACATCAATCCAGCACAACTGGAGGGTGCTGAATGTGTCTTTAGCAGACATACGGGGCAAGAAGCGAGCGGCATTAAAACTTGTGGCAGAACCAACAACACAAGGACATTCTTGTCGCCGAGCTTGATAACATCGACCATGGCCTCGTAATTAAACTCTTGGTTGTCTTTTAGTGTAAATTTAAAACGAGGAGCAGGAGAATGAAATTGACATTGATTACAAAATTTGTTGATAGTTTCAAGAGTTTCTGATGTTACATCTTCGTGACCCGCGTTTCTAAGAAGCCTATGTAGCCCGTGGGCTGCTGAGTGGCCGAAGTGACGGTGTAACCTCCAAAGTTCAGTCTCTGTGAGAAAAAGTAAAGCATTTTCCCATTTCCGCAGGAAGAACCACACATGACCCCACTTTCGTAGTACCGGGATCTCCTTAATACACTTGACAGTTCGTTTAACGAGGATTTTTCTGGTGTTGTCAAGGTAACAATCCAGACGATCCATATCTGCTAGGCAGAAAATAAATGGAATAGGGGTATCAACGATTTGGAATCTGATACTTCCAACTGGTTTGGGAACTATAGTTGAGCCAATTGATTTCGTTGATTTACCAGATCCAAAACGAATTTTTGCTTCTCCTGCGTCTTGTTTATTGATGAAGAGAGTGAGTGGGAAAGATTCTTTAAAGCAATGAATTAGTCTTCACCAACTGTAGAGAATGTGCTAATACCAGTATCGACCAATATGCCTTCATAATTATATTTACCATAGCGATACGAGAAAAAGGAAGATGATGGTTGTTCTAGGTACGCTGTATACTTATCCTCCCCGCTAGGCCTGTGTAAGAAGGCCCGGTCGGCTAATCAGCAGATTTGATGGGAATATTCACTGTCTCCATTTGTTGCACTATACTCCTCAGGATACTCCCTCTCATCATTTTCGTCTGTTTCATCTTCGAGTTCTTCGTAACCAGCGAGATAGACAGCGAAATCAGTGGTTGCTTGGCTACCACTGCAGATAAAATGAGACATGTACTGTGATTTGGCGCGGTTACGATCCTCTTTGGAGTGCTTAGAAGACCAACAACCTTCTTTTCCACAAATGAAGCACTTCTTCTTCCAATTTAACTGGCGTCGTTGTGGTTGTGAAATAAAGTGAGAACTGCCACATTACTTCCCCGAAATTTTTTACTCTTTCCATCACGAACTAGTGCCACCTCGAAGTGAACGGCTCTGATTATAACGGCAGTCAAGGAAAAATTAGTTGTTGCTCTCAGAGTCATCATCGTACTATAGAGACTGTGTTTTTGTACGGTTACTATAAACTTCTATCAACGAACGAAGTTGGGAGAACAATTCCTCACAACTCTTTCCTGGGTTAAATAATGCCACCTCCAATTCACGAACACCTCTACAATTTGTAATTATTTGTGTACATAGCAAACTTCCCCCAGCATACATCTCACCGAGGGCCCGCTGGCAGAGCTGTTTCTTTTTTAAGAATGTATCAAGAACTTCATTAAGAGATTTATTTGGGAGCTTATTACGGACGTCGTTAAAGGTAACGCTCGTCCAGTCATTGTAGTCTTGGTGGTGATTAATCTCTGTATTGAAATGATACTTCATCTTTGTGTATAGGTTGTAAAAATTGTTATCTTTTGGCACGTAGTTCAAGAAAAAAGCTTGGGATTCACCATCGAGGATGTGGGAAAACAAGCCATGAAAACATTGAGCTTGAATACCAAGGTTGTAGCAAATGCGGAGAAAGTAACGGACTTTGTCATGAATAATATCGTACGCTTCACCGGTGTACTTGGGACTACGATTCCATAGCTTTATGAAAGACGTTTGTGTGTACGTGTAGACTCTTTCATTTGGCAAGTCACGTGGAGGGATATCAAAATAATCGACGAAGGGCTTGTCTCCTAATGACAGTGCAACGACTGGGCTTTGAGTATATGTGGTATTTGGAGGAGGGCGGGGTTGATCATTCTCCCATGGGTAAGGGAAATTGTTACGGATAGGCCGGAGGGTGTGCTGTGATTGTTGTTTAGATCCTGGTGTGGTTAAGCGAAGGGCCTGAATTTCGTTAGACTGACGGATTATTTGTTGTTGCGTAGGCTTAGGTTGTCGCAATTGTTGTTGTTCATCGAGTACGGGCTTGTCTGATTCTTTTGGCCATTCTGGAAGTTCCTCGGTATTGAGTAGATTAACCATCGCAGAAGCAATCGCCATGGGCTTCTCGCCTGTCTAGACTCCATTATTATAAAGATAATTGCGGAATCTTTCCTTGAATGGACTTTTGATCTTGCCGAACATATATGATGTTCAGTTAGCAAATTCTTCCTTGAAGATCAAAAATAGATCTTCACCATTCTCTTTATATTCTTCCCGATCTGTAATCAGGTTCACGGCATATGTAGTTAGTTCTACTGCAGAGAAAGATTTGTCCACTGGCTGAACCCAGGAATCCGGGTCAAGAGAGTCAATGTGACGCGGTGATATATTTGTTCCTTTCAGCCGAAAAACAAGTTGTGCCATCTTGGGGTGTTTAATACTGACATCCACTTCTGAGGGAGATTTCTGTGGTTCAACAATTGCTCAACTACATGGTTAATTGGCAGACTATTGAGGATCTTTTTTTTCAAGATGTTAAACGTAAATGACGCGAATCTTGGCTGCAGTAGAGGAACTAACACGCACAATTGAAAATTCGTCGGTCAGGGTAGGTCTAGAGGCTGAAGCTTTCGATCTTCTCGTCGTCTGTAAGATCAAATGGCCCTTAAGTTTATCTTTATTTTCACGTCGGCCCAATGATAGTCTTGTAATTTGACGACGGTTTTTTTTTTCTTAGCACGTTACTCTCCCGCTGATCGTTCAGAAGTTAATCAGAGAACGCGGAGAAAAGAGATCCATCTCTTCAACTTACAGGCTCGCATGGGTTTCTTTTACACACATCAAAATTGACTGGGGTTGATTGTACTATATCAAGCCCTGG